>NDXB01015806.1:0-32995 GCA_002631895.1 Agapornis roseicollis | reverse complement strand
GATGGGGCAGCCACAGCTTCTCTGGGCCATCACCCTGTGCCAGCGCCTCAGCACCCTCACAGGGAAGAGCTTCTGCCTCAGAGCTCAGCTCAGTCTCCCCTCTGTCAAGTTAAAGCCATTCCCCTTGTCCTGTCCCTACAGGCCCTTGTCCAGAGCCCCTTTGCACATTTCTTGTCAGCCCCTTTAGGCACTGGAGCTGCTCTCAGGTCTCCCCTTCAGGAGCCTTCTCTCCCCCAGGCTGCCCCAGCCCAGCTCTCTCAGCCTGGCTCCAGAGCAGAGCTGCTCCAGCCCTCGCAGCAGCTCCGTGGCCTCCTCTGGACTCGCTCCAACAGCTCCACATCCCTCTGGTGTTGTTGCTCCAGAGCTGGATGCAGGACTGCAGGGGGGTCCCCCCAGAGTGCAGTAGAGGGGCAGAATCCCCTCCCTTTACCAGCTGCTTGTGCTCTGGCGATGCAGCCCAGCACATGGCAGAGGTTCTGGGCTGAAGCACACACAGCTGCGTGCAGTGAGATCCTCCAGCATCACACCTCTTTTCCATTGAACTTAAACCCTTTGCTGCAAATACATAAACATAGACTAAAACAACTTAGCATTTGCTGCCACCATGTTGTTCACTCTCTGTCCTATTCCCTCTTTCCCCTGCTCCACATCTGTCTTATTTAGCCTAACAATAACACATTCTTCAGGGCATAGGCTGCTTCTGTTTGTGCCCTGTCTAGATATTCCTATTTAGCTCTTAAGCATAACTACAATATAGATGTCCATTATTAAGTATTCCTTTCTGACTACTTCACAATTAATGGCATGCACCTGTGAATCCAGAGTATGTTTCTAAGCAAGCTGACAGTCTGCTTGTGGTGGGCAACTCAGTTCTGCAAATTTCTATAGAAGCAAAATATAAAGAAATATTAGCTAATTGGATTTTCAGGTCATAAAGCCTCAAATAGTTGTAAACAACATACAGGAGCACTGGGATTTCTTTGAAGGTAACTAATTGCACTTATGTTTTAAAGCTGTATTAATCATTGATTAATTAGACATCAATTTCTGAATCATAGAATTAGTGAGGTTGGAAACGACCTTTAAGATCATCAAGTCCAACCATTCCCCAGCACTGCCAATGCCATCACTAAACCATGGCACTGAGGGTCTCATCTACATGGTTTGTGAACACCTCCAGGGACAGCAACTCCACCACTGCCCTGGGAAGCCTGTTCCAATGCCTGAGCACCCTTTTGGGGAAAGAACCGTTCCTAACCTCCAGTCTAAACTGGGCTGAACCCAATGCAGGGAGGTAAAATAGGCAGAAGACTCATACCCCCAGAACTTCCTATCTTCATTGTGCTGACTTCATAAAGGACAAATTAAGTGGTCTGCTCTGCAGACTAATAGATAAGGGAAATGGGCAGGACTGAAAATGGCTCTAGATGAGTACACACTGGGTTTTTCTAACTACTTGAGATGCTCAGGAGGGGTCAGTATATCCTCTTTTCCTAGAGCATAGTTAAAAAGGGCCCTGAAAATCACTGGTGTCTCTTTCTTTGAAACACTGCATGGGAAAGTGGATGGGTCACACTGCAGAGACTGAATGAGAACTTCTTCACATTGCTTTGACCTTTTCTGTCGAAAAGCTGACCCTTGTGGGGCCTCACTGATGATATAAGAGAAAGTGCTGCACTGTGGATATATTAAAGCCTCAATAAGTACATTAGTATATGGGAATAGCTTTATCTCACTGTGAAAGGAATGCAGCTGAAAAACTCAAAGCTTGTTGGTCCTGCTTTGAAGCAATCAAGGGTTAGATTATTTTAAGGATGAGGTATTAATGCTGGAAGGTACCCAGGCCACATCTTTTCTTGAAGTGCTGCTACAATGATAGATACACTGACTTGGACCATGTAAAGCTCATGTCAATTTGGCTGCGAATCAGGCAGAGAAGCAACACTTCAGTTTACCACAGAAGGAGAGATGTTTACACTCTGACAGAATTATTCCTCCATGCTCCATCCCAGTTAAGCACAAGCACAATGAATTCGACATTGCTTTGTCTGGTACAGCTTTCCCCAGGGAGAACTGTTACGTAGCCCGCTCCACCTCAGTTTCTTCACCTGAATAAATCCCTTTTTATGTGTTTATGATATAACCAACTCCTAATCCTTTTGGGTACTCAGATTACTCTTAAAACTGGTATTAAAGAGTCCACCAAGGCACAATTAATGACACTGGAAATTGAACCTCTATTGCGTGCTACAGAATATTATTTATACCTACATTAACAATAGCTGTTGCATGAAATTTTGGACATTCGTTCTGTTCTGCTCTTTATGGGCCAAGAGATTTAAAGGCTGTCACAGCCTCATTGCCAGATTCTCTGCTTGGAGAACAGTCAGATCCTTTTACGCTACAGGTTAAATAAGGATCCCTTGCTTTCCTTCTTCACATCAAAGAACAAACCCCACTAAATTAGTTTGTACTCTGACTGGTGGCAATCCTCAGCACCTCTGAAAAAAAGAGGGAGAAGATTCCAGAGCATCCTAGGAATGGAAAGAATGAGAAATAAGCTCAGGAGTAAAGTGTAGGGCATTACTTATGACACGTCTGGCAAGTCATTTACTCACTGTACTCTCATGCTGGTCATATCCTATATCCTCTATAGCTCGGATATTGATGATGTGGATCCCCTTCTCCTCAGCAGGTAGACAGCAATATGTCTTGTTCACCCTCATTTCTGTCTCCTCCGGAGCCTCGTTGAGATCTTCTGGCAGAAAATCCACCCCACAGAATTCCCTGTCTGCGTCTGAACAGAAAAGGCACAGTTTCATCATGACACTTTTAATCCCAACCCTTGCTCCTCCCAGAGCCACCCAAAAGGTGAAACGTATCCTGTTCCTGCCTTCTCCTGCCAATGAGCCCTTGTGCAGGGCTCCCACCCCTTCTCCCTGCCTCCTCCACAGTCGTCTTTAGCCCTACATAGGTTTCCTCCTCTGGAGGAGGAGTGCTCGGTTAACTTTAAAGCACTGCTGTCTCAGGATGTGTTTACTCTGTGGTCTCATCAAGTAGTTTTATTTCTTAGTAAAATAAAAGGAAAAAGGGGAAAAAAAGCCTAAGAATGAGTTGGTGACAATAGGTGGCACAGAGTTTTACCCTTTTCAGTAGGCATTTTCTCCTTCAACAAGCACTTGTTCATGCTGAAAAACTAAGCAGTGGGTTTCCTCTCGAGTCCTTATGTGCTGCATCTGATTCGTAAAACCACTCTTATTTAAGTAAATCTTGAAAGTCTGAGGTTTGCTCCCTCTCACCCTGCCGTATGTTTCTGCTTCTTAGTGAAGTCTATAGACGGGCTAAAGGATTACATATAAAAATTTGCCTACCAACTAAGCAACCAGACAAAATGCAAACTAGTGTTTGCGTATGTGCATTTATGCCAGCAATAGAAGGCAATCTTTTTCCAATATTTTATTCCTTTTGACATTAAAATAAAACACTGCAGCATTATGGCCTTTTTATGAACCACGCAGGAACTGGATTTGCTTGTCTAATGAGTGAATATAAAGCAAGAACTTTAGAATGGGTACCAAACTAACTCTGCCCCAGAACCACAAAACCAAGCAGAGAAGCATGCTCTAACAGCAGCTATACTACAACAGGCTGTTGCTGCAAACAGTCAACACTGTCCCTGGAGCAGATAGCAGCAGATATCTTACCCAATTATCCCATGAGGAAAAATACTTCCCTCCTACCTAGAGCTGCCCTAAGCTTATGAGGGGAAGATAGATATCACATGTTCATTAGCTATGTCTTAGCCTAAGAGCATGTTACTCCTCTTCACCAAACTACTGGTCTGGATTTGATTGAACTTCAGGGATGCTGTGGAAGGAGGAGACCAGGAAAATCTCATTCCCAAACAAGTTTGCAGACTAAGTGAAACTGAGGACCATAGCTGATAGCCTGGAGGGATCTCCACAGGCTGGAAGAATTGCCTGAGAACAGCCTCATGGAACTCAACAAAGTCAGATATGAAGTCCTGCACTTGGACAAACTAGTCTCAAGCACAAACTGGGCATGAAGTAGATAGAATGTAGTTCCACAGAAAAGGACTTGAGGGTCCTAGTGGACAGGTTCAAAGCGAGTGATTGTCTTCAGTGGTGAAGGGTAGCTGCATACAGGACACCACTAGTAAAAAAGCCCAGACAGCAGATCTAAGGAAGCAATCTTCGCCTTTATCTGACGCTTGCCAGAACTCAGCTGCTGTGCCCAGTTTTGGCTCCCCAGCACAAGAAGGACATTTTCAAACTTGAACAAGTTTGTGTAAGAATGGTCAGAGGCCTTAAAGTGTACAAGTAGAGGCTGAGCTACCTGTATTTATGCAGCACAAAGAAGACAAGACAAATGATGGGGTCCAAGAGCTGGAGTAGCTCTACTCTGGAGACAGGCTGACAGAGATGGGCTTCTTCAGCCTGGAGAAGAGAAGGCTCTGGGGAGAGAGACTTTAGGCAAGAGCCTGTAGGGGCAGAACAAGGGGAATGGCTTTAACCTGACAGAGGAGAGATTGAGCTGAGCTCTCAGGCAGAAGCTGTTCCCTGTGAGGGTGCTGAGGCGCTGGCACAGGGTGATGGCCCAGAGAAGCTGTGGCTGCCCCATCCCTGGCAGTGCTCAAGGCCAGGTTGGACACAGGGGCTTGGAGCAAGCTGCTCCAGTGGAAGGCATCCCTGCCCATGGCAGGGGTTGGGACTGGATGAGCTTTAAGGTCCCTTCTAACCCAAACCAGTCTGGGATTCTATTGAGCATGGATCTGACTGTACTGAATATTTCACAATGAAACTGTGAACTGAAAAGTGCTGGTTTAGAAACTGCAATTGGGATGGATTAGGTTTAGAGCAGAAAATCACAAGCTTCATTGAGTCCAAACAAGCTAGCTGTGCTCTGGAGCTGCACTGCTGAGCAGCATTTGTTAAGTCCACAGTAGAGAGCATGGAGACCTCCTCAAATGATTCAGTGCTATTGTGCAAGCCCAAACAATCACCTAGCTGCGAGCATATATTTACACTGTTGTTTACCCATCTGTAACTTGGCAATATATTGGAAAGAACAAATACTTCAGGTAGACAATAAATCATACCAGTTTGGTTCATTATATGTACAGGAAAAGATGTGAAATGGGAGAACTTTAATGATACAATCTTAATTACAGCAAGTTGTATTTCTCTACTTCAAGATGATGCCAGGATTTAATACTAAGTAAAGCCATCGAAGCCACGTGGGTAATTACAAACACACAGGGATTATACCTACTGCACTTATGCTGATTTGGCAGAGGTCAAACCAATCTCTTGTGCAACACAAGAGACTTTTTATATGGAATAGTTTTTTAAAGACTTAAAAACATCAACCTCTATTTTGAGTTAATTGTATTAAACAAGGACAATAATATCATCTCAAAATAAATTCATGTTCAGAATTATTTATGGCAAGATAGTAGATGCAATATGAAGAGTATCAAGCACATGCGTGTGTTAATTCAGCTAGAGTCACATCTTAATCTCTCTGTTGGGAGCTGAGAAAGGAGAATATCGTGAAAATTGCTAGCTTTGCTGCCTTCTAACATTGACTAATCCACTGTTTTCTATTTACTAAGCAGAAAACACTACAACAATGGTCTGAAGAAGCACTCAACATATTTCAACACAGCCATATAACCAACTAGCCCTTTCTTCTCTACATCCACGGCTGCAGTTGTTAGGAAACCCACGGATTTCAAGTCAGCAGAAGTTCCTAATATTCCTGGAACACAGACCACCAGATGCTTCTTCTAGTTTATTATGTATTGCTTTGCTATTTACCAGTATTTGTTACGAACTGTAGAGTACCCTGCCAAGAACACAATATATAATGATACACTTTAAGGTATTCCTTGCCTTGAGTCATTCACATTCTGTAACAGTGCAGAATGCTGAAAAGCATTTAATACCAGTTTCTATCCCACCCACGAACCAGGTTTGAGGAAGTATTGAGGTGAGGTAAAATGAGACGGCAAGAAAATAGCCATAGATACTTGCAGCAGCTTTCCAACTCCCTCACTGCCCTCTGGGAGGAGGAGGGGATGGGACCCAGAAATCTGGGAATGTCATGGATTACCCTGAGCCACCAGCTGCAATTCAGAGCATGGAGGTACTACAAGGACCTTAAAAACAGCAACAAAGTTAGATATGTTTTAGCCATTCTGAAAAGATTTCTATGTAAGATGCACCAGGTACAAGGGGCTCTATGCCATCTCCAGCACTAAATAAACACGATATTCATCTGAAGTAGATTAATTTATATGAATGACAACATAGGAAACATATTGATAAAACCCCCTCAAGCCTGCAAACATCTGTTCCTTTGTTCAAACTTCATCTGTAGAAGTCCTCCAACTCTTCTTGCAAGAATTAACACTACTTAATGTATAGATTTTCCATTGCAGAAATTTGACGTGCTATGCTTCAACTTTTACTTATTTGGACAATGCTCCTTCCTTGGGTTTTGATGACCAGATGAACTAGAACTGATAACCTGCTCCATAAATGGGTATATTTTCTGTATTACTAGCCTCAGACTTGATCGTCTGCTTTTAAAGTCTGTCATAATCACATCTAAACACTGAATATTGGCAGGAAACCAACCAACAACCAACCAACCCACCAGACTTTTTCATTAAAATAAATGGAAAATTGCATTCACACAACACAGTTTTAACAGAAGCATCCTGCACTAGCTCTAGAATGGAATTATCAAGTCAGCATGGTGACATATGTAAAACACTGAACAACTATTTCATCGGATAGTCTAAAACCAGTGCCTTTGCTGAAGCTGGCTTCTCTGACAGCGGCTAGAACAAAAAAGTCACAGAAATCTAAGTTTGCTGTACTAGTTTTTCCTCGACACAGAAGAGGCAGAAGTGTTGCAAGACAAAATTATTCAAGACTTTTAAATGTTCACAAATATCTCTTTCTGCATCAAGGGAGAACTTAGAGCAGCTTCTAGTGCCTAAAGGGGCTGACAAGAAATGTGCAAAGGGGCTTTGGACAACGGCCTGCAGGAACAGGACAAGGGGCAATGGGTTTAAACTGGCAGAGGGGAGATTGAGATGAGCCCTTAGGCAGAAGCTCTTCCCTGTGAGGGTGCTGAGGCACTGGCACAGGGTGCCCAGGGGAGCTGTGGCTGCCCCATCCCTGGCAGTGTTCAAGGCCAGGTTGGACACAGGGGCTTGGAGCAACCTGGTCTGGTGGGAGGTGTCCCTGCCCATGGCAGGGGGTTGGATTGGATGAGCTTTAAGGTCCCTTCCAACCCAAACCAGTCTGGGATTCTATGATTCTGTGATTATATAAACTGGGATAAAATTCAGAACATAAAATTAAGGATCACAGAGGATGAGTTCCCTGAGTGAATTGGTATTATAATAACCTAACATCAGTTCTTCCCCAAAGTATGCTGAAATTCTACCGTATGGAGATTAGATTCCTTAAACTGAAGACATTTGTTTCATATGAATTAATCAAAAGTATTGTGTGCAGCTCTCAGAATTGGTAATGACCTTGCAATAGTGAAGAGGCATACCGAGGAAGCTGGGCAGACACAGAGATATATATGGAAAAAACAAATCCTACACACACACATATAAATAAAGGCTGTATATTTTCTTTACATGATGCTTTCTGCAGAAGAAATGCTAGTATGTGCAATAGCATAGAATCACAAATGATTTGGGTTGGCATGATTGGGTTCCAGCCCCCTGCCATGATCAGGGACACCTCACACTAGACCAGTACGTCAGATATTTTCTGGATTTGGGGTTTCTTTTTAACATCTTTGCTAGGTATTGAGTGATTTTGCTTATTATGCGTTGCCTCCTAGCAGCAGAATCCTCCTCCAGCACATCTGAAACTGTTTCTCTACCTCTTGTACCTTCCCAGTTTCAAAGATACAGGTTAACCCTTGGGCTAAGGAAAACAAAACAACCACTTAATCCTTACAAGCAGCTCACCTATCACTTCCTTCCCCTTTTTGGTGCTTTTCTTGTTTGTTTTTATTTTTAGCTCCCTTCCTGATCTATTAGAAGGTTGTTAGGCTTGGAGCCTGAAATCCCTGCCTCGTCCCCAGGAAAGGCAAGGCAAATGTCAAGGCAGCTGCAGTGTGCCACCCCAGCAGTGCCTCGCATTCCTGACCTATGGGTCACTCCTGCTGGCCAGCAGAGCTGTGCAGTGGGAATGCCAGAGAGGATCCCCGCCGCTGGCAGGGAGGGCAGTGTTTTTCTGGGTTGCTGACACCTGTTGACGAGGCACTGGCTAAGGACCAAGAGCCCAGCCGGGAACCACTGTTCTCTCCAAGGATACGCATCCTGGACTTCTGCTCTGTTGAAAGCCCAAAAGCTAAGCACTGATTAGATCCACATCTGTGACCACTGAAGTTTTCCCTTGCCTCTCCAGTTGGGAGCACCCAGATGTTGCCTCTAGCTGCACTGCTTCAGATGTACTAATACCATTGACTAACCTCCCAGGCAAAAGGGCTGCTGGAAAAGGCAACAAAACCACCTGTAGGCAAGATTAATTCTGTCAGGGATGTTGCCACCTCCTGTTCTATGTTATATATTGTATATATAACATAGAACATATATTCATGGAGATATATATGAACATATATAATATAAATATTATATTCTATGTCACCTCCTGAGGTGACACTGAGGTGACTCCTTGCCACTTCTATCTGCTGTAGGAGGACACCCTAGAAATCGCCTATCTCCTTGCTTTTGCATTCCTTTTCAAAAGCAGCTTTAGCCTAGGTACAGGTTATTACCTTAATGAAGCAAACAGGAGGTTATGCTCCAATCCATCAAAAGGAAAAGAAGAAACAGTGAGATGAAATTTGGATTCCAAGGCCAGTTTCCTCTACAGACTAGAAACACTTTTAAAGCTGGACAATCGTAACACAGCAGATGCTGACAACTTTATTCTCACTTCATCTTCCACTGAACAGCAGAGCCCTTTCAGACATACTGTGATCAGGATTTGGGAGTCTGAAAGTCAACTCCTATTACACAGGTGGAGAAAATCCAGCTCCTGCCAGGGCTATCTGAAACAGCAATTTGCTTCCTCTATTTCTCCATACTGCCTTACCAACACTGGCTCTCCAGAGTGGAACCATAGCTTTCCTGGAAGGCTCTTTGCACCTTTGAAGTTATTGATCTATTACTACCAGCAGCATGTTAAAAGGAGGTTAGAAGAACACACAGCTATATGAAATCATTTACATTCCTGCCTTTCTATTTTGGTTTTTAAAAGGTCATTTCCTGTTTGCAGTAGGGAGCCATAGGCTTTAACCCATCTGAGCTGACACAAGCATTATAACATATGAAATGTAAGAAAGGTGGAGCAAAATCACTTAAAAATCATAATGACAGTAGAATACAATGGCACTTTCAACAACCATATAAATTCTACATCTCAAGACTCATGCTGCCTGTTTATTTAGACCCTGGAAAACCCCACATTTTCTATAAACACACAAAGCCTCTCCCGCTCCCATCAAGACAAATTTGCACTTTTCTCCCCCCAGTCACTCAATGTCTATTAAGCAAGTCTGGTTTCAGACTTATTTCTCAATTAAACTAAACATTATCTACCAGACACTGCAAAAACTGTTTCCGCTTTGCTTCTGTTGCTATTCAACAACAAGCAGCATTGAAGCCTTGCTCAAGTCCACTGCAGATTGTGCTTTGCAAACTGTAACGATAGCTTGGCACGTTGATAGTACTGCAGAGAAAATAGAAATCCACTAACTCCACACCCTATGAATCCTATTAGTTCTGTTTTGAAAGGTTATGATGCTCATAATTTTTGTTTGTAAATTCCAAAGGAAGGCAAATGTTACAAATGGGAGCAGTAAAATGAAAGGAAAAAATACTAAAAAAAGAGATTATGGGGAGAGAATTGGTATGTATTGGGACAAAGCACACCTAAACTCTCACAGAGACTTTTAGAACTATCTAAATACATTTAAAACGTTAATTAGCATAGAATCCCAGACTGGTTTGGGCTGGAAGGGACATTAAAGTTCATCCAGTTCCAACCCCCTGCTATGGGCAGGGACCCCTTCCACTAGACCAGGTTGCACCAAGCCCCTGTGTCCAACCTGGCCTTGAGCACTGCCAGGGATGGGGCAGCCACAGCTCCCCTGGGCACCCTGTGCCAGCGCCTCAGCACCCTCACAGGGAACAACTCCTGCATAAGATCACATCACAGTCTCTCTCTTTTACCAGACTGTTACAAATAGCTCCTTGTACCAACCATGTGCAAATGGGGATCCAAAGATCATCAGGTTTACTGTAAAAATATCATCTATAGACTTCAACCTGGGGTTGAGGCCATACGATATACTAACTGGTAAAGCTGCTCTTGATGCAAGAGCTTTCCCATTTCAAGTCCTAAATTTCCATGCATCAAAGGGGCATTGAGGCTGCACAGACGTAGGCATAGATGTCCTCGAAGGTTTTGCTAGCCTGATAAAGATGTGTATGGCTACAGGCTCAATAGCAGCCACAGCTATTTTAGAGTTGCTTTGAAAGAGCCAGTCCCTCTGGTAACCTTGTCTGTAGCGAGGAAATAAAACCAAAATCCTACCCCAAGCTAAAGTTTGGTTCTAGTAAGTTTTCTTCATTCCACTGCATTTAGGATTGTCTTGGGGTTTAATTATTTCTACAGCTCTGAAACTTAAGCAAAATACAACTATGAAGCAGGCAAAAATGCATCACACCACAAGTCTGTCAATGGTCTGCCTTAAGACTGCTAGTCTGCAGAAGATGGTCTGCTCTTTATCAGAGACTGTAGTGACAGGACAAGGGGAATGGTATTAAACTAGGAGGAGTGACGGAGATGAGCTCTTAGGCAGAAGCTGTTCCCTGTGAGGGTGCTGAGGCGCTGGCACAGGGTGATGGCCCAGAGAAGCTGTGGCTGCCCCATCCCTGGCAGTGCTCAAGGCCAGGTTGGACACAGGGGCTTGGATCAGCCTGGTCTAGTGGAAGATGTCCCTGCCCATGGCAGGGGGTTGGAACCAGATGAGCTTTAAGGTCCCTCCTAACCCAAACCAGTCTGGGATTCTGTGATTCTATGAAGATACTCTGGGTAAGAAAGGAAACAGCAACTCCTGCCAAGAGCAACTATTTGACATCAGTGCAGGGAGACAGAAAACACGATTTGTTTTCATACTTCCTGAGAAAGACATGGAAGATGTTGTAACCTTGTTATTTATACAGGGCCAAGGTTTCATCCTAGAATGTAGGAGAGGGATTTATTTTCCTCTAAGTGCGATTGAGTTTATAAGCTTAAGACAAGGGTTTATTGTATTTTTCTGTTTTGGTTAGCAGAATAATGTTTCATTTGCTGTCTTTCTTTTAAGAGAAGGAAAATGTTCTGTTCACTTATTTAGCAAATGTTTATCAGTTTCGTGGAAGAAACCCTCAACAATGGAATAAAATGGAATTAAACTTTAATATATTGCTTATCTTCAAGCATTGAGGCATTTAGAAAAACAATACTCTCCATGAAAAGACATTGTTTTGCCAAAAGATTTAGAAAAATAATTTCTTTGAATACTGTCCCTTAGTGTATCTATTATTGCATAAACTTTTTCCATATAGATTGTAAACTGCTCTATGCAAACTTCAAAGTTTGTTAATAACAGATACTCAATGTTGGTTGATTCAACCAGTTTACGAAACATATGATGCATTTTTGCCAGAGAGGTGTAGAGTCCCATGAATAGTCTCCCTATTTTTTATTTGATTTTAATATATTTAAACGTTTCAAAAACCACCTTGAAGTACTTACTGTTAAACCTACAATACATCTCTTGCTGGTTAAGAGAAAGGAATTGTTTTTCTTCCCCTGACCACAGTAATGATGTCAATACTAAAACCTTAGAGCAACTCCCGGCGCCTAAAGGGGCTGCAAGAAACCTGGAAAGCAGCTTTAGACAAGGGCCTGTAGGGACAGGACAAGGGGAATGGCTTTAACCTGACAGAGGGGAGACTGAGCTGAGCTCTTAGGCAGAAGCTGTTCCCTGTGAGGGTGCTGAGGCACTGGCACAGGGTGCCCAGAGAAGCTGCAGCTGCCTCATCCCTGGTAAGCCAAGCCAGTCTGCTATTCTGTGATCTTATGATTAATGTCCCACAGCAATAACATTACAAAAATAGTATTTAAACTGTATTTTGTGGAAGGCTGGATGCTTGAACGGTACTGAAAAGGTATACACATAGCTACGACTTGACCCAACCCAAAGCTGCTGAAGTGGCAGTTCTCATGGGAGAAAGTATCCACAAACCAGCAACGCCATCCCTGAAAGTGATGCTCCAGCATTAAAAAAAAAACATGCCTCATGACGCCTACTCCAGTCTGGGCCACAATTCCCACTTTGTTCTACTGGGATCTCCCTGTACAAGAACACAGAATCAAACAGGTTGGAAAAGACCTTTAAGATCACCATTCCCCAGCACTGCCAAGGCCATCACTAAACCATGTGTCCTGGGATCAGCAATAGCAGTCAATTTTTCTCCTTAGTAGCTGGTGCAGCTGTGTTTTGACTCAACTTGGGAACAAAACTGATAACAGGGATGTTTTTAGTTACTGCTCAAATGTTTTACTCTGACCAAGGACTTTGTGAGCATCATGCTCTGCAGGGAGGAGGGGAAGCCAGGAGGAAACAGGGACAGGACACCTGACCCAAGCTAGCCAAAGAGGTATTCCATACCATAGCACAGCATGCCCAGGATGGAACTGAGAGTTATCCGGAAGGGCAAGTGCTCTTCGGGTGGTTGGAAGAGTTGGTCGGTCAGCACTCGGTTGGTGGGGTGTTGTGAGTTATCTGTCTGTGGTTGGTGAGATGCTTTATTCTTTTCCCTTGTTATTTCCTTTATCGTTATTATTATTGGTGGTAGCAGCAGTGATTTGTGTTATACCTTAGTTACTGAACTGTTCTTATCTCAACCTGTGGGAGTTGCATTCTTTTGATTCTCCTCCCCATTCCTCTGGAAGCAGGGGAGGGCAAGAAAGGGGGGGGTTGAGTGAGTGAACGAGCTGCGTGGCTGGGTTTAAACCAGGACACCATGGCACTGAGGGCCTTGTCTCCACGGTGTGTGAACACTTCAAGGTACAATGACTCCACCACTGCCCTGGGCAGCCTGTTCCAATGCCTGAGCACCCTCTTGGGGAAAAAACTACTCCTAATCTCCAGTCTAAACCCTGGCACAGCTTGAGGCAGTTTCCTCTTCTCCTGTCACTTGTGACTTGAAGCAAGAACATACCAAGTGCTTTCTCTGCTAATCTTTGATCTTACTAATTAGCCCTCTGGCTCTTAGAAAGGACTCAGCCTGTCACCTTTCAAACAAGATTTAAGAAGCCAAGCACCAAATCCAGCCAACTGTAGAAAACTCTTAAATGCTATTTGTCATAGCAAAACAATGACTTGCTGGTTTGACAGCAAGGGGCACATTTTGCTGATCTTGAGGCTTTTTTAGCACTTGTATCCTGTTCGGCTTCTGTCCTTCTGCTTATTTATTGGGGAAATTAATGGTACGATTCTCAGAGATTTGAATGACTTTATATAAGCCACTTCAATAAACAACCTGGAGTACTGTTTAAATATGGAAATGCTTAGTAGCAACACAAAGTGACTGGTGGTGCTGCTACTGTGCCTTAGGAAAATGATGCCTTAGGTAAAAAGAGGGGAGGAGGAAAGGGATTATCTTGTACAGAAGGACATTTAGCTTTCATTAATCCACCAGCATCACCAGGGTGCACCAGTGCTCTAAGATTTACAAACTGCAAAATACTGGTTCAATTCAGCAGATAAACTTTTTGAAACTGTGCCCTTCTGATCAGAGCCTTGTTGCTTTATCATCAGGAGCCACATGAGGTTGTATCTTCATGGGTTACAGTCCTCATGGGTGCAATGGCTGGCAGTTCAAGCTGGGACACCAAACTTCTACAATCCTCAAATCTATCAATATCCCCACCACCAGCATGATGGCCATTCTGCCCTTGAGCTGGACTCTTTCTGCTGGTTTAGGGATGGAGCACTCACAACTTCCTTGGGCAACCCATTCCAGTGTCTCACCACCCTCACAGTAAAGAGCTTCCTCCTGTTTAAGTTTTAACCCATTACCCCTTGTCCTACCACCAAAGTTTCTAAAGAAGAGTTCCTCCCCAGCATCCTTATAGCACAGTAATGAATACTTTGTTGGACTTTTCAGAGTATGTAATATATAGCCACGTACAACATGATGCTGTAAGAATTAGCACCTCTCAGAAACTAGACTTGCTGTCCACAATGAGAGTGTGTGATTCCTTCTACTGAAAAGCTGAGGTTGTTGCTCAATCTCTAGAAAACTTCACCTGGTACATCAGTTCCTCTCAAACATGACTTAAGGGATATCTTTGTAAGGGCCCTTCCAACCCTAACCAAATCTCTTTTT
Organism: Agapornis roseicollis; assembly: GCA_002631895.1. NCBI lineage: Eukaryota > Metazoa > Chordata > Aves > Psittaciformes > Psittacidae > Agapornis > Agapornis roseicollis. The sequence continues at coordinate 18,489 of NDXB01015806.1, read as the reverse complement.
GCTATCAGTAAGAACTTCAAGTTGCTGTGTTGCTCAAGTTGCCTTATGATGGTGTTAAGAAATGGCTAATATAATACCCCTCTACTCCAACAGCCACCTAGGTCTTCCCCGTGGGAGACACGTTCTATTGGGAATGTTTAGTTACCACCGGTAGCAGAGGTGCTCTCAGAGCAGAGCAGCAGAAAACAGTGTCAAACCAACCTTTTGACTTACACCTGATAATCAAACTGCAGCTAACACCTTACGATTGAACTGCACACCTACTGCCTGTCAACCCTGTGCCCAAAAGCAACAGAACTTCTTGATTCCAAGGAACACTCACAAAACTACCTTTGCTATGAGTGTAATTCCTTTACAAGCCCACCAGGGCTCTCAGTATGGTGAAATGATTTCTGATTAAACACAGGCTGTTCTTAACTGTCTCCAAAGGTAACACATGGTGGCTCTGTCTAGCATTTCAGGATACTTCAGGACTCCTTTATGTATCAGTTGATCACAGTACAACTATCCATCTGTGAGACACAGTTCCGGAAAAAGGCAAAGGATAATTTAGGGTATATCAAGCAAGAAACTTCCAGTAAAGACAAACAAGCATCATTTCTCTAGGATATGGCCTGCAGTATTCATCACCCCCTATTTCAGCAGCATGAACTCAAACTTAAACAGATGCAAAATGACACAGGGGGTGGGGGTGGTGGTGGTGATGGAAGGAGAAGCTTGTCTTTCTAGAAGACAACAAAAGAGCTACCCCTTCATTACTCTCTTCCCCCCACCCGAGTCAGGAAGCCAAAGGGCAATGAAGAACAAATAAAGCACATGTGTGACTACATTAACATTTAGATCATTAGAGATGAACCTCCCAGTCAAAGACATGAGGTTTCTATCAGAGGAACAGAAGCAAAGAAAATAGAAAATAAAAAAATAAATAAATACATCAAATTAAACTATTTTTATAATGGTACTTGAGAAATTCATGAATGGGATTCTGTGATGTGGTTGCCCAAAATAGCAAAGATTCAGACATGATGACCCAGGGGTTCCCAAAAGCAGCTGGCACAGAGGCCATGTGTGCACAGAGGGTTTCCCACTAGTTCCTTTCCTGCCATGTAAAATGGATTTTTTCCCTCCAGATTACAAATAAATTCCAGCATTAGCACAGGGCACCTCAGAACAAGACAAGGATAATGAACGTTCCCCCACAAACAACAGTTTACCTAGAAACCCAAAGGGAAGTTTGCAAACCCCATTGGCCTCTCTCCCATTGCTTTTTTCTGAGACATATTTTCTTGGATGTTTCTTCATCTTTGTTGCTTTCCTCTCAGCTTTGGGCTGTATGATACACACTTTTCTTGCAAAAACCTGCTTGAAACTGGACAAGATACTCCAGGTCAGGCTTTTCCAGCCCCAAGCAGAATTACTACGTGTTCCCTACAACATAAGATATTGTGGATTTATGCTTTGTTTATGATTCTTAGCCCTTCTTCTGAGGAACTGCTTTCTAACCAGATAATTATTTCTACTCAGGTGGAGTGTTTTGTACTTGTCTAGTTGTCATCCCAAGTCATGAGAGCACATCCTTTTCCAGGAAGGTATGCATGACCAAGTCTGGTTTAACAATGTAAGATGTAAGGCTGCTGGTACCGCATCCAATAACATAATACCACATCCATAACACAACATGCTAAAGGGTAAGTACACTCACTTTACTGCTTCAAGTTCCAAGAAGTTACTGGTGGGGCAATTTGTCATTAGCACTCTTAATTATAGATCCTGTCCTGCCACAGCCAGCATAAAGCTGGCATAGTATAGAGCTACCATTAACTCATATGGGTGGCTTTCTGGAGGAACCTGATAGAAATGCAAACCATAGTGACCATAGTGAACTAAAATCAGCACTTTGAAGTAACCCAGTCGTACACAGATGCAGTGTCTAAAATTGTGGAATCAGGGGAAAAGTTTGGTTTTGATACAGTAAAACTTCAGTTCATAGATACAGGAGAAGAGTCTTCTCTGTAAACACCTTTGATGCAATACCACAAAGAGAACTTATGGTAACACATACACTAATTACACTAAAAACAATCAGGGCTCCAGAACAGATAATAACGAGAAATGAACACTGAAGGAAACTTTGATGTACTTCTTAGATAACTGTGGTACTTGAAAACTGGATTCAGTTCAAACATCTGAGATATCTCAGTCTGAGATCTACAGTTCACATTGAGAATGTGTTGTTGCACAACTAGATTTTAAAATAAATACATGGAGCAGAACACAAACATGGATTTAAGAAACACAAGAACAGACACCACTAAGGGCAAAGCACATCAATCCTGGTGGAGGGAAACACAGACCTGTGCAGATTTAAGCAGGCTATTTGTCTTGCTGATGCTAAGCAAAGATTTCTCAGGGTAGATAGGTCTCGTTCATTACTAACCTGTAGGACCAAGTTGAAAAGGTAATTCCAAAAGCATTGGCATTCCAATAGTGACAAGGATGAGGGATAACAACACAAAGCAAAATGACAGAAATCTGCAGTCATTCAAGCTTTTCTAAACATGCCTTCTTTACCCCTGTTCCCATAGAGCAGTAAAGTACTTGTCTATAACACCCTTCACCAGAAAGTCTTCCGGCTTTTCAAAGTTAAGCAAATTAAGCAGTAGCTCATTAATATAGCCAGTCTTAAGTGTATTTGAAACTAAGGCATGGAACAGGGCATTCAAGGGGAGACAGGGCACTCCCAGTTGCAAGTATGTATGGGCTTACTGCCACCAAAATGTCCCATCACATTTCCATCATGTTATTCTCAAAACAGCTGCTGTGCACCAGCTCTGATGGAGTGTTTAATTACATGAAGGGAGTGTGGCAAGCCCGCTGCCGCTCCTGCCCCATGGCCATCAGCACAGCCACCGGGATGGGTAACAGGACACAGACCATGGCTGTCACCCCCAAGATGGGTCCTTCTGGCACCAGCACAACTAAGTTACTGCTAGATCCTAGCCCTTGACCTCAAGGCCAGTTTGGAAGGGGCTTGGAACAACCTGGTCTAGTGGAAGACCCCCATGCTTGTGGCAGGGACATCTTCCACTAGACCAGGTTGTTCCAAGCCCCATCAAACCAAATAGCAGTACAAAATCCAAGGAAGGGTTAAGGCTGCAGACTCTGTAGCAGACTCATAATTGACTGATTGAGGTTTTAAGCAATAGAACGGTGAGAATGGTGCAAAAGCTCCTGATGAGCTAAAGCTAGTATTGCTGTCAGATCCCTGCTTCTAAAACAAAACACCCTACTGATGCACTGGGGGAGGCTGTGAAAGGCTCCAGTTACAACCCTCATAGTCCAAATTCACCATTTTATTGTACAGATCTAGTGAGGTGAGATGGAGCTTTTCCTTTTTAACAGACTTCCTTGATCCTATGCTGCTGTTATGCATCACTAATAGAGAAAACACAAAGCGAAGCACTCATTCACACAGACTTTGGTGAACTCTCACTGTAAGACACCAATTGATGCAAAGAGCTGATAGGATTCAAGAAGGGCTTTGACATGTGTCTTACAAAAGCAGCCTCTCAAACAGCACTTTACCAACCAACCCAGAATTCATGGTTTGAACCTGACAGAAAATTCTTCAGGGGCAAATTATCCTCTCTCTGTTTTCTGGTTCAGATAAGACATTTTGCTCCCTTCTTGGAGAAGGCTGCAGGACATGCCTGGAAGCAAACTGGAGCCTGGGGGAGCTCCAGCCTATGGGAACATGCCAGGTTCCCACAGCAAACCTCTGTGCCCTTCAAATTGGGTGATGCCTCATTTATCGATGGTGCCATAGATGTATAACAGATCAGCCCAAGATGGAAGCCAGAAAAGGCAGAGCATCACCCATATTTGCCCACTTCCAAGAGCTTTAAAATTAATCCACCTCCTCCCAGGTGCAGCCTGTCCAGATAGCCCTTATTGCTCCCATGTTGTTCCCAAAAGAATTCTTACATTTCATCCTATTTCCTCTGGATGTATTTGGTGCTGTGAGAGCATAGATGAATGCAGAGAGACAGCAAAGCTGCCTGCATCAAGCATGCTCAGGCACTGGTGAACAAACTGTACTGTTCAGATAATGTACTGGTTTAGACATCTAACCCTCCATTGAACGACCATGTGGTTTGAGAGCCTGCTCGGTCATGCTTGTGGCTGACCTCCCCCAGCACTACTCTGCTCAGTGGTACTCACCACCACCCTCAAGTGCTCACCCGATAAAAGAACAAAAGGCATCCAGAAGAATGAAACAACAGGAAAAAGAAAAGAGAAAACAGCAAAAAACCTGGATTTATCTGCATGAACCCTGGGGACAGCTCAGGAGCATCATCTCTTTCCCGCAGAGACCCGGGGAGGTGGGGGGTGGCCCTCACAGCCAAGGACCTGACATTCCAACAATATCCAGCTGCTCTTTGCATCCATTGTTTCCTGCCCAAATCTATCCAGATACTTACCCTAAATCCCCAAACTTAAAGAGCTGGGACATTAACTTTTTGGTGTGAAAAAGAAAAGAGAGAGGAAGAGAAGGGAGAGACAGAGAAGACATACAAAATTAAACAATCTACCTTAAAATAAACTCTGCCGCATTATCTGTCTCTTGTCAAAAGTTATTAGGGAATAAAAGGGACAGACTGGCTCCACGGATACATCCCATGTCCAAGTGACATTAAAACTTGTCAGAGATTTCCCTCTGTTGACGTGTCTGCTTATCCTTAATGCCCACACATGTGGGCAGAATACACTGCTGTGTATTCCTGTATGGTGGAAGCATTTGATTTGTTGAAGGAAAAGAACACTTTTTCCCCCCCCCCACTTAATTTTACTCCTCTGATGCAACAGGTCCTTGTCTGTTCCTCACATAAACCAGAGAAGTCTTCGACTAAAACCAGACTCCATGTACTTATTTTCCCTTAAAATTAAAGTAAATAAAGCAGGCAAATGTGAACAAATCATGGAACTGATCTATCAAAGAACTGTAAACGGATTTTCCTTCACTGTACATTCTTCACATTAAGAAATCACTGCTGGTCAGCATTAAACCCAGGCAAATTAGGTGGTGTTTAGGTGAATAAGAGGCTAAAACAACTCGCATAGACAAGTCACAGGATGGGATAAACAAGATGCTGCCTCGGTCCAGACAGCAATTAGGTTTTGGGAACTTGGTGTCTGCCCTCCAGCCTTCACTGAATGTTGCAAGTACAGTTTCTATAGAGCATATCAAATCAAAAGCGAACCACCAGACTTGACCAGTGCTGGGGGTTATTTAAAAACCACAGCTTTGATGTGGTTGGGGACGGGCTACATTCCCATAAAGTTTTAATTTGCATTAAAGCTGCACAAGGGGAGTGCAAAGACACTAGAAGAGTTCAGGAGAAAAGTTCTGTCCTGGAGATAATGCCAAAAGGGTTTGCTATGTGGTGAAAAGATGCAATATAACCAGAAACAGGCAAAGAGATTAAAAAAATATATATCTGCAGCTGAATATCTGTAATTTTTTTCTTAGAAGAAATTTCCAATTAAAATTAAACTAAGCAAAGTGAGCTACAGCTATTTCTATCTATTGAGATAGAAAGCATATGGACAATAGGAAGGAGAAAAGAGAAAGAGAAATACTTCATCCTGAAAGGTGAACCTGGGGGTGCAATCACACGAGAGTTTAAGTGAGGCAGGGTTTAAACTGTGTGTCAGAAACCTGTCTATGCATCAGCTTGACAGATGGAGAAAGAGATCTTACATGTTTAACCTTGGTCAGAGCAGATTAAGTGCAACACTTCGTTTCTTCATCCATTTGTTGTTGGGGAACCTTTTGAAACCCTTTTCTCCATAACGCAAGTATCTACTTTTATTTTCATTTACCTTGAGCATCACAGAATGGTTTGGGTTGGAAGAGACCTTAAAGCTCACCAGTTCTAACCCCCCTGCAATTGCCAGGGACCTCATGCTAGACCATGCTGTCCAAGTCTCCAACCAACCTGGCCTTGAACACTGCAAGGGATGAGGTAGCCACAGCTTCTCTGGGCAACCAGTGCCAGTGCCTCAGCACCCTCACGGGGAAGAGCTTCTTCCTTATATCTAATCTGGACAACAGCGAAGCATTTCTTGCCCAAAGCTGTGAGGAATCTGTAGCCTGGGGGGCTGCAACACCCTGGTGCCTTCCTAGACTCCTCCTCAGGGTATCCCAACACTGACACAACACTGGTTCACAGGACCACATCTTCCAGTTTTAGAGTCAGTACCAAGTCAACCAGAAGAGAGAAAAGTGCCTTGAGATCATAAAAACTAATCTTTGGCCACCCCAAAGTTAGTGCAGGCTCATGGCTGAACCCTGAGAAACCCCACGGTCACAGAAGGTTCCAAATTTTAATATGGCTTAGATTAAAATCTTATCTGTCTGCACAGCTTCAATGAAATTAGTTTTCTGTGTCGAGGCCCAAAGCAATGAACTAAACCCAAGGAACGTAACATGGACAGTCTCCAATATACAAACAACTGCCTGTCTCCATGAAAAACTAGAGAACCAAGAAACTGGAATAACTCTACAAAAATGAATTCCTAATTCTGTAATAAAGGCCACATGGTCCACCCAAGCAAATGCAGCACTGGAGGGGCCTAACTGATGAGTTTTAATCAACCACCACTGAGTGCATTTACCACTTCCATTGGTTTTCACCATCTCAGGACACATCCCCATGCCTCAGTCACTAGGTCCTGCAGGACTCACCTTCCTCCTTAGCAGAGCATTGGCAGAATTAATTGTTGAGCTACTTAATCAAATCAAACAGGGAGTGAACTTACTCCAAAGCAGGAGTTAATGAAAAACACAAAGCACAAACAACACCATCATCCTCATTTTTGTGGTTGAGTTTGAATCTCTTATCTCACTGGAAAAACTTTGGTCCGGGTTGCACAAAATCTTAGTTTGTACAGCAAAGTTAAATAGACTTCAAAGCAGCAGAAAATTAATGGGAATGCCATTTGGAGGTTAAATATTACACCTTTTGCAAGACTTTTCCACATCAGAGTCCAGATTCTGCCCGAATTTGAAAATAAACCAATATTCTGAACCCCATTTTGCAAATACCACCAACCCAAACTCAATCTCTCTCCCACTGGCCATCGTTATTAGCAAAAGTCACTGGACAATGAAGCTGGCATTGCAAGCTCATGCAAGGAATAGCACTTTTCGATGCAAGCAGAAAACCCATTTAGTGAAGACTATTTTGCTGTGGAGAAGGATGTGGAAACAGAAAACAAGTTAAAATGATAAAGAGACCTGAATAGAAAACCCGTGGTTATAAATGGAACAGTTGCTGTAAGCAGATAGTTCTGTACATCCACATCTGTTCCAGTTCAAAGCAGTTCATGTGAACCAGGGAAAGGAACTATTTTTTCTTTTAGCTTCACTGCTTCAGATCTATCTGCACTCAGGCCAAGTTTCAATGAGACAGGGCTGCCACAGACATCTCTTTTTACCTTTCTTCATTGCCCCCACCCCCCAACATTAAAGCACTTTTGGAAGAGAGCAGCAACATTTGCAGATACTTAGGGCAATTAGAGTTGTTTGGTTTTGCTAAACCCGAGGCATCTTCAGCTTAACAAAAAGCTCTGGTTTTGTTCCCCTACTCACAGATAGTTTCTGTTTCACAAGTGTCCCTTCTGCGGCCACTGTGACGATAACGTGGGAAAATCAAGTAGAATAGCCAAACAGGGAAATAAATATATAAAGAAAGAACAAGACTGCGCCAGGACTCATTCAGGTTCCAAAGGAGCTCAGATTTCATGCCTGAGGATAGCCGAAACACTTTGCCTGTTGAGTCTTTGTGTCTGTAATAGCCTCTTTTCTCCTTTCAAATCTTAAATATATAGTCTGAGAAAGAGTAAAACAAGAAAGCAGCTGCAAAAAGAGGTATCAAACCTGGTAAAAGCTGAATTAGCTCCCTGGTTTGCTCTGGTAGCTGTACCAGACTCCAGAGGAGGCACACTCCCCTGGAATCACCTGGTTATAAGAACCCTCTTTTCCTGCTCATGTTATTAAATGACAACACATATACACCCTTCACTCAGTGAATGAGATTAAATGCCTTTTGGGGAGTTCCCAGCATCAGGTTGTTCATGTTGAGGCTGAAATATGTTTGCAAAGGTTTTATTGGTCACCTGAAAACAGGAAAACTTCCCGCAACCGAGTCTGTCTCGGCAATTCCTACTCCTGATGGACAATGTGTCCAAGTCAGTCAATACAGAGTAATTACTGGACTGAAATCAATTGCAGGCTCCAAGGAACTGCTTTGACTGGGTTTTACGTTAAAGATCTAGTGCCATGAGCGATGAGATGCTGAACTCTGCTACCATTAGACATGTGCTTGGCTGCACAAATTGAACGGCGTAATCTTTGCTGGATTCCAGAGCAGAGTTCAGGAGAAGCTACCTGAAACACAAAGATCCTCCACTTCAACTGAACAGCTCTGAAAACTGCTTCAACAGATGCAGAAATGAAGTATCAGGGCTGTATTGTGGAATACCATTTGTGTTTGGTGGAGAAAATGCTATGCAGAAGCACGCTGCAGGCTTCCCTTGGAAACACAGGCATGGAAGATGCTGGGATATTTTGGGAAAATATACTTAACAGAAAAAGAGAAGTCTTTCATTAATTTATGTTATGAAGACAATAAATACCTTGTTTTGGAAACTGGCTCTTTTAACTGAAGGCTTGTCAGCAAGATGCTACAATGAAAAAGTTTAATAAAACTCAAAATACTTCATCTGCCATTTAGAAACAACTTGCTTCACAAAGCTCAGACTTGATTTCTATGCCTCTGGCATGTAACAATGTTTAAAACCTAATACAAAACCAGGTTTTGCTCTTCCACTGGTAATCAGTATGTGGGTTTTGGTTTTTATTATCCAAAGACTCATTTATTGTCAGATGGACTTAAATGATTAAGATTAATTAACAATAACGTACGGCAACACATAAAAGTCATGAGGGCAGGGTAAGAACAGCGCAGGCAAGCACAGTTTCTCTTGGGTTGATGACTTGTCAGTATTCTTAGAGTGTTGCAGAGACCAAATTCATTCTCAAATGAAAATGATTAGCTGTGATTTAAAATAAGAGCTATTTCATTCAGTCAGGTTTTCCTGCAGGATGACACTCAACAGTCCCTTGCAAAGTGCACAGCAGAGTGAATCAACATAGCCTGTCAGTCTAATCTCCACTTCTGAACAAAGGAGCACCCAGAACAACTTGCCCCTCTTGAATGTGCAGCAGACACACGCTGCTTTGCTTTTTCCATTCTCACCCACACAATGCCCATGGTAGTTTTCTGAATCTTCTCTCAGCTGAATCTGAAATGAAAAGTGAACTGAAGTGACAATTCTCATTTTCTGTTACTTGTCAAACCCATAAATTCAACATATTCATCCCTGACACTTAACAGAAGTTGTGCGACAGTAAAGAATGCAATACAAAAGGAGTTGATGGGCTCTTCTGGCAGCTCACTAAAGTTTATGAATCCTCTAAGATCTATGGGTAAAGAAATACACTTCACTTCTAAAGCATGTCCAAATGGGCTAGGACATGATTTCTGTGTTCAGCCTTTGCCTCTCAACCTGGCTCCCTACCATGGGAGTTAAAGGAGGATCTTCTGCAAACCCTCAAGCGAACCCTCAGAAACAGGATCTGTTCTATTCGGAGAGCCCAGACATCATCTTAAATCTCAGGGCACATGGAGTATAAAATCTCTACAAGACAACTGAATTTGAAATACAGACCTGTAGCATAGAAATAGTTGTTTCTCTTAGCTGAAGTATATCCTCTCAATGTACCATAGGCTGTTCTCCTGTGCTTTTTAGCCAGTCTCAGCTGTCAAATGGATTATTGACAGAGACTGTAAAGATGAAGTAGCATTTCAACCCTATGCCCCTATTGATATCAATACTAAACCCTACAGACAAACTGATGGAGCCTGCAGACACAAGCCTATTAGTACACTGCTGCTACTGATAGCCCCATGTCCTGGGCTCAGCAATTAGGGTTTGCTATTGCTGAACTCAGGACAGCCCAGAATAATCCCTCGAAATAAAAGTTTTGGTCATGATGATAAAAAATTGGAATATATTGACACTCTCTCTTTATTGTTCTGCTTGTTATGAAGTCTGCTTCTCCCGTGGGACAAAGAGTGAGTACTATTATCTCCCAACACACAGCTATGTGTATACACAGAGGTCCTGACAGCATTGATTCATACCATCCAGTCCACCTTGTAATTGGTCTTTCCTATTTAACGTACATTGTAACAGACAGATGTGCTCCTTCTCAACAAAGAGAGGACTTCCCAAAATACGTTCTGGGAGTGAAAAAGATGCTTAGCATGGTTTAGGTCAGATTACTTCACATTTCTAGTAGGTAAACAAAATTCTAGCACGTTCTGCTGCTGTTTGCCTACTGAAACCTAAGGCTGACCTGTAAACCACCAGAGAAAAGAGACCCACTTCCTAAAGATCCCAACAACATGATTTCAAAAACGGGTTTGATTCAAGCTTATGGCTGGTTTCGGGCCACACTATTAGCTGCATGATGAATTGACTATTTGCCCTAGGAGGCTAAATTTGTTAATGTTTGTTTCCAGAGCTGATTAGATGAAAGCAACTGTTGCCTTAGATGTTGGTCTGATCGACCCTCGGGTATGCGAGAGGAATAATTAAAGGGACTCCCATTTGGGTTACATTATTTGAGTGATAAACTAACCTTGAAAATCCACTCTGCTTGTTTTCAGCTCTTTGCACAGAGCTGCAAGGTCTTACCAACTTGTAAGACGATGCAGAAAGCACCTCTGTGCTGCCCTATTTCATAGGCAAGGCTCCTGAAGCTTGACCCCTTTCCCTTCCCAAGCCCTGGGCTTCAACTCCTACACCTGGCTGAAATCCTGGAAAAAGCCTGGCTCCACATCCTTACTTTGTGACTCAAGCTCATTTTTGTTTATACTCTTGTGAGCTGAAGAATGACGATGACTAGTAGCCATATAGATAAATAAAGTATATTAAGTCACGGGAAGTATAAAAGGGAAAACCATTAATTTATTTTTAGAAACCTGTTCTTGCCATTCATCAGAAAAAGAACATTGAAAAGTATGCAGCAAGCTACAAGCATCTGGATGAGGTTTGCTGACCACATACCAACATTCATACTACATGCAGAGAACCATTTTCCTTCTTTAGACCACTCTCAGACTGTGCCAGGAATACAGGATACAGACAGTAAAGTAGCGGCTTTCACTAGTGAGCCATGGGAAAGGGTGCTCTCACTGCATACAGAATCACAGAGTGGTTTGGGTTGGAAGGGACCTTAAAGCTCATCCAATCCATCCCCCTGCCATGGGCAGGGACATCTCCCACCAGACCAGGTTGCTCCAAGCCCCTGTGTCCAACCCGGCCTTGAGCACTGCCAGGGATGGGGCAGCCACAGCTTCTCTGGGCCATCACCCTGTGCCAGTGCCTCAGCACCCTCGAAGAGCTTCNAACCCGGCCTTGAGCACTGCCAGGGATGGGGCAGCCACAGCTTCTCTGGGCCATCACCCTGTGCCAGCGCCTCAGCACCCTCACAGGGAAGAGCTTCTGCCTCAGAGCTCAGCTCAGTCTCCCCTCTGTCAGGTTAAAGCCATTCCCCTTGTCCTGGCCCTACAGGACCTTGCCCAAAGCCCCTCTCCAGGTTTCTTGCAGCCCCTTTAAGCACTGGAAGCTGCTCTAAGGTCTCCCTTTAAGGAGCCTTCTCTTCTCAAGACTGAAAAAGCCCAGCTCTCTCAGCCTGGCTCCAGAGCAGAGCTGCTCCAGCCCTTGCAGCATCTCTAGGGCCTCCTTGGGACTCACTCAAGCAGGTCCCTTTTGACTTGGGGGCCCCAAAGCTGAACACAGTATCAGGTCCAGCTGCTTTCACATGGTCTGCTTAGTCTTATCCTTGAAGTGGTTCTACCCTGATACCTCCCTTCAGATACACTGTGGCACCAGACAGTACATTCCAAACTGTTACATGCATCCCTTCCATCAGCAGTATCTATACCTGATTAAACACAAAGGATGGGCTTCTCTATAAAAATACACCATAGCAATGCTAACCCAAACTAAAGGCGTGATTTAATATGGAGCTGAATGCTCTACTCACAGAAACACAGCAACAAATGCAGCATGCCCACACAATCCTTCCTTTCCTCCTCTTGCTTGGTTGCCAAAATTGGCTGCATCCATCGGCAGAAAGCCTTTCCAGGGCAATAGTGCCGTAACTCACTGTGATGAATTTAATGGTATTTGCATAAAAGCTATCATCTTTTGCAGTCTGCAGTAGATTTCTTCTGGGCAATCATAGCACAAGTATAAAGTCATACCGTAGTTTGAATCCCTGCCTGCCAAGATCCAGGAAGAAACGCAAAGCACATTCACTGACATGTCTTGTGGTATGTTGTCAGCCAAGATGCTATTGCACGAATGATGCGGCATAAATACAGAATAGATTTTGCTTGGACTGTTAGCACAGCACTAGACACGTTTCTGCCACTTTCCTTAGTTCAAAGCAGGTAAAAAACTAAAACCTTGAGTGACGAGTAGCCCTGAAACTTCCACCTCGGCTCTTGGTCCTCTTCTTAAGAATCATTACAAAACTCCCACAATAGCATGTTAAAAAGAAGTTTAAAATGCAATCAGAGGACTCTGCATTCATTACTTTTACCTCTGTGATGTTGCTGAAGTCAGTATCTGCTCACTTTTCCTACTTTCTCTTAAAGATGTGCTCTGAACATGCACTAGAAATGTCATTTGGTTGCCATCATTTTCCCTTTCTCACTGATTGACTGCTGTGAAACGTGTTTTTCTCTCTCTGGACAATTTTTATCCTAGTGAACATAACTTCTAAACACACCAATCCCTATTGCACGTCCCAAGTTTGTTCTGGAAGCAGGGCTCCAGCTGACATCAGTGAAGACGTACAAGAGGCAACAAATATTTGCAATGTGTTTAGAAAGCATTTTAGTACATAGTCAGCAAGTTTCTCTCTACGCAAGATACAAATAGCAGGAAAGGTAAGCCAGCAGGACTGGGAGCCAGGAATACATAACTTATAATCACTGATGTCGTGCTGCAAGTTAAATAATTTATAAGATAGAAAAAGAGCAGTTAATGCCTGCTAGCCACTTAGCCTTTTCGTAACAGATTTCGGATCTTAAGTCTTCCTCAGAGCAATCCCAGTCATGTGGAAAGAGCCACAGGCGTTTGTGTCAGCTTGAAAGACTAGAAAAGTTGTATTTTTCAGAGCCTGAAAGGACATTTTGACAATTCTATAGATTATTAATGCACCACTCATAGGAGAAAGAATGTACATCCAGGTCCTCGCTCAGATACAGAGCTGCCAAGAGTCAATCAGATATGCAGATAAGGTAAGCAGGCAAAGCTACCAAAGAGGAATGGCATTGAATCAAGCATTACTGGTGCATTTTTATCAGTTCAAATCTGGAAATAGTTCCCGCAATGGCTGGAAGGACATACTGCCAGCACAAGAGTCAAAGACACAAACTGCGGAAGTCTGAAGGAGAGAAAAAGCTATGGCATGTGGGCCAGCCACAGAAGAGAGGCAGGGACAAGACACTGGAGACGGCAAAGGAAGCTGTAGCAGCACAACATGGGGTGAAGCACAACAAAGGAGGAGCGAGGACAGACACAGGGATGCGGTTCAGCTGCCTGCAGGTAAAGGTTAAAGGATACAGGGAGGTGAGGAGGCAGGGAGAAGGGACAGCCCTCCCACCAGGAGGTAGCATGACTCTGAGAAATAAAGGGATGAGGGATCCAAATCAAAGGCTAAACCAAATAAATAAAACTCCATTTCCCTTGAGGGCCTGTGGGGCAGCCACTGAAGTGGCAGGAGGGACAGATATAGTCCAGTACTGGGGAGCTTTGCTTCCTGTGCATTCTGAGCCTCCCAAGCAAGGCAGCCACTGTGGTTTTTACTAAAAGGCCTGTTTTAACCACAAATTACCTCACAGTGATAACAGAGACATCACTTTCCTTTTGTGCTCTTCAGAGAACCGGAAAGAAATTGTGCCCTCTTAGTCACATTACTCCACAACATCTAACAGTTGGCACAAGATGACTTAGCACCACTGAAAATAACCCCGGGATGGGGCTGCAGCAAAGCACATAGGCTGCCAACACCTGAAAATGTGGCTTTTGTAAACCCCACAACGGGGTTTATACCTATAACAGAACTGCAAGTCCTGCCATCATCTCAAGTTTGGCAGTGAGCACTGGGTGAGATCAGGAAGGTGAATATTCCCATAACAGCACGGATCATCCCCAGTTAAACTCCTTTTGTAGTCTGAAAGTAAGTAGAACTATTTCATGCCAGTATTGCTGTCTTGGCTTGTATGAAATATGAGGTTGTCACAGAAGTACTTCAGAATCCCTGAAAACCCTCACAAGAAATAAGAAAGGAAGAAAGAAGTGGTGACTTTTGTTCATGGAGCTGGTCAGTCTAATGCTTTACCTTTCTAGTGACCCAAGAACTCTACATGAACTTTATATGAAATGGGTGTTTGATAGGTCAGGTACTTTCAATTCCCCATCATCTTACCAAAGGAAAATGCTAAGGAGTTTGGGCAGGCTATCCTCTGGAGCCTGCTCTTTGTATCACACAGGTCTCGTCCCTGTGCAGACTGCAGCTAATGAAGATATAACAGAGGATTCAGCCTTTCAATGCTACAGTGCAAAGATTTAGGAGTACCTTGATAACACAGAGCAGGATACAGAGCTCTGTGCTGAGGCTAACAAAATCTCATTCCTGGGAAGCCAAAACCCTTGCTGTATGGTGGGATACAGCTATGTATTTAAGGCTGGCTTTCAGTGACAGCAGCTTCTCCTTCCTTCGCCTCCTGGAGAAGTCTCTTGTCAGGAGTGTATTCAGAGGGTGGCTTACTGAGGACCCAGTGGCAGAAGACTGTGAAGTATCCCCATGCAAAAGGAGGGGAGATGAGCAAAACTTAGCATTCACCAGCCTTTCACACAGTAAACTCAGGAAGTTTGTCATGCCTGCCGCGGTCCCTTCCTTTCTTCCCTGTCCCCAAAGCAAGTCTAATTTAAAGCAAGGCTTTTTTTTTTCCCAACCACAGCACGTCCCCAAGAATTTCCTTTCCTCAAAATTGCCAGAATCCAAAGGGTGTAATTCAAGTCAAAAGAGACATTTTTCCCTTCCTGATGCCAATAAATGCTGCTTCCCAGGGTTACTCTTCTGCCTGCTGCTTTGGCCAGCTACTTTTACCCTGGATTTCACATCCCACCCATCCAACTGCAGCACGTAGCCATTGAGCTGCAGGTACATCACTAGCACACCCACCAATCTGTCACTCCAGTGCCTCGCTTCCCACCATCTCAGTCACAGAATCCCAGACTTGTTTGGGTTAGAAGGGATCTTAAAGCTCATCCAGTTCCAACCCCCTGCCATGGGCAGGGACACCTTCCACTAGACCAGGATGCACTAGACCTTGAACCTGGCCTTGAACACTGCCAGGGATGGGGCACCCACAGTTCCTCTGGGCAATCTGTGCCAGGGCCTCACCTCCAGTTTCAGCAGGAGACCTGTGGTTATGTTTCCATGCATATTACAGTCCCCGGAACAGCCCCCAGTGACTGACACACTGCCTTGCTTGCTGCTTTCCTTGCATAGGAAAAAGCACCACAGCTATTCAGCATTCCCAAGGCACATGCCTGCAGTCCAGCACCAAGCCAGAGCAGCTGCTTCAGCCGTGTATGTGCTCATCCCCTAGAAATTAATAAGTTATTGCTACAAATTAAAATACTAAGTTAATGATGTTCATGACTGAGTTACAGGGCTGGAAAAGGAGTCCTAAATAAATCAATGCGGTTATTAGTCCCTTGTCATCTCTGATTAATTATCAGTTTAATATGCTTCATCATTTTCACTGCTAATGGAAATAGCTGCAGTGCTACCATGGGAAGCAGGGTAAGACATATGAAAAACCTATGAGACTGTGCTGAAGCCCCAGCTCCAGACAGAACCTTGTCTTCCAGCGGAAAAAGAGAAAACATTCCATTTTCTGACAAGTTGGTGACAAAAACTCATGGCTTTCAAAGGGGCCAGATGTTCTCTCAAAGAATTTTTGATGGTTGAAACACAGCGGTTAAAGACTTGAATCCTAATCCTGGGCTTACCCTGAGCACTTGTCCCAGTGCCTCTGAAGTGATAGGATATCACCATGGTCCTGTCAGAAGCTTTCCCCAGAGCCCACCCCAACTGACCTTCATTAGGTGCTTCATTACCCCAGCACATGAGGAAGGGACTGGCACCAAGTAAGCTGGCAGGCAGTAGTTGTGGTGTCTGGGTCCTCAGGGCACAGATGTAGCTGAGGACAAGTGGCATCCTTTCATGCCACCAAAGGCCAAAAATAAGGTACTGAGCTCACTTTTCTTGTTGCTAACAAAAAGTAAAATAGTACTTTGGATGCAGGCAACTGATAGGATTTACCCAGAGCTAAGTGGAGTTCGGGCTCCACTTGCTCTCCTGTCTCCTGTTATCCTGTCACTGACCCCATCTTTTTCCTAACTGTTTTTATCAAGCAAGTTTCCGTCACTGTCTGCAGGATGGTTATTGAGTATAAAGACCACGTAAAAACCTCAAGAACAGGTCTCCACATGTCTCTCCAATACATGCAAACCTTTGCCAAACAATTGGTAAGATTTGTACCACAATACATGGATCCACTATGGAATTAGGCAGGACTTTCATCTGACTAACAGCTTTTACAAGCAAGCTCTTTTGGGTGGGTGATCAACAGAGATACAAACACATGACTCCGAGAAGAAAAGTGCTCCTTGAACTCATTGATGAGGCTGGTGTGCAGTGCTCACACTGCTAAGGGGTGATCTAGTAAGTTAAATGACACTGTAAAATGCTATGTGAAGTTTCTCAAAGCTGAAGAGCCACTCAAAACAATTTCTTAGGGCTCTCTCCCTCACACTGTGATGATAACTGCTCCATGACTAATGATAGAGCTTTCTTAGTGCCATTTTATCACTTAGTCCTCTTACCAACAGCTCTACTATAGAGTCATAGAATCCCAGACTGGTTTGCGTTGGAAGGGACATTAAAGCTCATTCATTTCCAACCCCCCACCATAGGCAGGGACCCCTTCTGCTAGACCAGGTTGCTCCAAGCCCCTGTGTTCAACCTGGCCTTGAACACTGCCAGGGATGGGGCAGCCCCAGCTTCTCTGGACACCCTGTGCCAGGGCCTCAGCACCCTCACAGGGAAGAGCTTCTGCCTAAGAGCTCAGCTCAATCTCCCCTCTGTCAGGTTAAAGCCATTCTCCCTCATCCTATCCCTACCTGTCCTTGTCAAAACCCCCTCTCAAGATTCCTTGTTAACGTGCTTTGAGAACACTTCAGCTTCCCGTTGCAGTTTGGAGAATTTCAAGCTCCTTTATTTTGATAAAGAAGTTAACGGAGGACAGCCAGTGGCCCACAGAAACCCTATACCCCAGTATTTGGATATCAAGCCCAGCTGGTTTGTGTCAGACACTAAAGAAACAGTTTTCCTTCCAAGCTGAGCACTTGGGCTAGCCTATAGTTTGATGAGAATACAGCAGTTCCTTTAGAAATGGGCTGATCTCCAGTGAAATATTTGGCCATTTAATGAGTAGGTTCCAGGATAACAGTTTTCGTGGGAATCCAAAAAGAGGGAGTAAAGACTAGGGCTCCCCGTGCTATTCTTAGCTGCAAAGAGTTAGATTTGGAATTTTGATTGGAAAGCATGGAATTTAGAAATGGTGCCATTCTAAATTTACTGCATTTGTATACAGTCCAGTTGGATAATCAAATGTGTTCCAGTGTGTTCCTGGTTAGCATCTCAGTTTGAGTTTTATTGTCTTTCAACTGGTAGAAAAAGGCAGCCAGTAAATAGTGCTTTGTAGAATTCGTGTTCTAGTGAGTGTGTGCGCAAAGGTCTTACATACACAATACGGATGGAGATTTGATATAAACACCTCTGTGGGTGCACATGCATGCACACAGACACTGAGCTGTGAATGACTTCCAGAGGAAAGCCAACGAAATTCCCACCCCCTACCATTTAAACGATCGCTCTTTGGCTCTGAACATTCTCTAAATTCCCAGCCAAGGAATGTATTTTGCCCTTCCAATATATATAATTTATTTCGCTGCACACATTAGTTAATGATACAGAGCTACACGATTTCACAGACCCAATGCATTTTCTAAGGCCTTTTATTCTTTGCTGCTCTTTGGTGGGCCAGAGCAAACCCACAGCAGTCATCAGCTCAAGGATTTGTCGTATGTACTTTGTACTCACAGCAGTTTTTCATAATTAGATTGGCTACCCGGGGTTAGACAGGCTTTTAAGTATTGTATTAATGGAGGTAAAAGGGACTTTACACTGTTCATGGTTTGGGGCGG
>NDXB01015804.1:0-32564 GCA_002631895.1 Agapornis roseicollis | reverse complement strand
AAGGTCCTTTCCAACCCTTAACTATTCTATGGTTCTATGATTCTAAGGGGATGGTATGGGGGTGGGTGGGGGAGGGTGGGTGTAGTACAGAGGGGTTGTACAAGGGGTTAGAGAAATCTGCTTGCTTAAACAAAAGTATTGTCTGTTATAAATACCTATCGTCCCTCCTACTGATGAGGGGAGAAGCTGACTGCTCAGCCCCTGAGGGCATGCATGAAGACTAAAAGGTGAAGTTAAGAAGAGGAGAACTCCTATTGTCTCCTGTTGATAAGGGGGAGAAGCAGACCCCTGTTCCTACTGATAAGGGGAAGAAACAGACTGATAAGGCCAGTGAAGACCAGCCTTGTGGTCTGGAATTTGATCAGCCCCTGAGGGGTTGATTCTACGAAAGGACATGCTCCTTGGGAAGGGTCTCCCAAAGGGTCGTTTCTTTCCATCGCTGCTCATGGACCAATGAGCATGGTCATGATCTGAGGGGAATTCTCACCTCTCTGCATTTACAGCTTGCCCAAAGTTCCTCCGGAGGTGATGATACCAATGGTTTAACCAGCGATGAAGCACTCAAATGTGGCTGCCTGTGTTGCTGAAGTGGTTTTCACGTGTCTCATGGTGCATCGCACCACTCAAAGCAGGCTCTATACACCTGCCAGTCTAGCACCAATCCTGAGCTGTATGGGATCCAGAATCAATGAGAAACAAGCCCTGTAGTTAGGCTTACACTGACGAAATTGATGCCATTGAGTGACTGCTGCCTGTATCCATAGTCTATTTCTCATCATTTCAATGCACAACCCATACAGGTATGGATGACAGTGAAACTGACTTCATTGTGATACACAGGTACCCACAGCAGTGGATGACTTAGTCACTGGGAAACCAGGCAGGAAGAAGCCTTTCACTCCCCTCAGCCTGGTCTGTGCTTTGTGGGTGTCTTCCTGCAGCACCAAGCAGTTAAATTGTCTCCTGGTGAGCACACTTTTAAATCCCGGGCTCTCATTCCAGTGGGGATTATTCTGAGGCTATTATGTAAAACACAGGTATCCCTGCTGCTATTCCTGAATGAGGGCAGCAATAGGTGCTATATTTATTGCAAAACACACCACTTTCCTGTCTGGGTCTAGATAACAGTGGGAGCAGCAAGTATTTAGCACAGTAGGACCTCATAACCACTTTTAGCTGTGCTTTCAGCTAAACGAATGACACAAAACTTGCTTTGCAGCCTTTTCTTGTGCTCAGAGCAGTCTGTGCAATTCATCCTGGTTCCTCCTGTGTGAGACTTGGGGAACAGGAGTGGGAATACTTTCTGACTGCAGGATTCACTCACCTTTGAGGTATGAGGTCGAATTTTATGAAGCCATTGGTAAAAGCTCGCTATCCACCTTAGTTCCTCAAGTGCTTGTTAGGGATTGCAGTTGCTCCTGTTCAGCAGAGCTTTTGTGTGCTTAACTGCAAGCGAGAGATATTCCCAGTGCAGTTAAGCACACTTAAAAACACCCCGGTGCTTTATTCTGCAAAGCTAAGGCCAACACTTCCTCTCTTTCAAGGCCATGGGGAAATTCCCTTGGACTTCTATGGAAGTAGGATGTGCCGTCCCATCCCTGCCAGCTCTCGCTCTGCCTGGCAGTGGTTTTCCCAGGAACAGCCATCTGCTGCATGTAACGAAATAGTCTCTCTTAAAAGTCAACCTGTTCTGTAAGCAGACTCACTACACTAAGGTCACTGAAGCTCCCCGCCAGCTTTTGAGCTCTGAGACGACATGCACCACTTTAATGTCTTTTGTCTTATAACATGGATGAAACCACAGGCCTGGCCTGCTTGTAGAGCTTAAAGAAAGAGCACTTGGGTAAGTGCAAGTTTATGCTTTGAGAGGTCAGATTGTTTCTGGTTTTCAAAGTACTTGTCTGCTTGTTCTCCTGCGTGCAGGTAGAATGTGTATCATGGAAGGGAAATAAATGAAGCAGAGCAAATTGCTTTATTCTTAATGCATTACGTGAATGTAGTGATTTGTTTCATTATTGCACGAGTTCTGATTTGCTTCTGCTAGAGTGTGGTCATTTTTGGTCAGCTTGGGAGATTGTTGTTTCTAAACGCACTGCCTTCAGAATTCTGAATGTTTTGAAATGCGACTCTGGCACCATGTCCACTGAGCGTCAGGAGGACAAAACTTGCGTGAAAGCAAGCTTCCTTCTCTAAAGAGTGTGTAAGTGGTACAAGGTATCCTGAAATTCACTTTTGATTCTTCCTAAACCCATATTGCCTGGCCTAAGCCTCACCAGGTAAGCATTTCCTCCTTTCCTGAGGAAAAACCTGGTTGCTTGGGATTGTTGGCTGCATGAATTGCTCATGCTGACAGTGTCAGATGCTTGGCAAGTGTTAAAAATAGATGAAGACAGATCAGTGTTAAGAGTGGTGCTGTGTTTTAATTACTCAGTATTAAGCTCTTCATTAGATATGTGCAGAGCCAGTCAGTTCTTGCATTTAGCCAATGATTTATAGCTGGGTGTTTTCTTTATGCACTGGTGCTGTTTACAACAGGTAGCACACTAATAGAAAAGTTGTCAAAAAGCTTTGCATGTTGGCAAATGAAGAAACACAAAATATCCCAGAATATTTGGCAAGGATATGTTTTCCAGACATCTGCTTTTTGAACAGCAAAATTTCCCTGATGTGTTCCTTATCCACACCTTGTTCATGCCATAGATGAGAGAATTGGGTTAGATAATGCAGTATTTTGTTACTTTCTGACCTTACACACTCTTTGACAGGTAGCTGTTCTAGGATTATAGAAGAGTAATATTATAGTTATTGTTGGTATTCCAGTGTTAGGAGTTCCAGACAGAACTACTGTGAGAGACAGAAGCAAATAGGAAATGTAGTTGTAAATCCTCGTGTGGATGAGAGCTTGTTGTGATTTAATCCAGCTGGCAACTGAGTACCACTTGCTACTCCTACTCCATCAAATGTTCGACTCTGTAGTAAGCAAACTCCTGTGTAAATACTTACTGTGTAGCCCTGTCGTGAACAGAGCTCACAGAGTTATCATTGAATTCTTGAATCCCAGTTTCTGGAGTCTTGGAGGTTTTGATAACAACATTTAAATTTACGGCATGATCACAGCACCTCTGGAAGTGCTTTTATGGCTGTCTGGAGCAATCACTTTGGAAAGCTTGTCGGGGCTCGGAGTGGAGGAAAGCAGGATTTGGTTCCATCAGCACTTCTGGATGCACAGAAGAGAGTCACAGAAACACATCAGTGTTGATGAAACTTTTAAAGGAAAGCTTGTACTAAAAACCTGGATTTCTGTTAAAGGAAAAGATGAGGAAGTGAAAGAATGCGTATATTCCCAACTGGAAAAGCATCGTCAGGCTGGGAGTGGGGAGTGAGAACCCAGCCAGGCTGCAGCAGGACTCCCTTATATCCCATGTGCTTGTGTGTTCTGTCTGTGCTAAAAACACTAGGGTAAGGCAGGAATAGCATGTACACAACACTTGTTCCAACAGGATGCCAGCTTCAGGCATGGCATGGATCCTGACCCAGCCAGTGGGAAGTTCCTCCCAGTCCCACATTTCAGACATTGCCCCTTTTACGTTTTCCTTGGGACTATGTGGTTAGTGGAGATTCCTTTCTGCTTTTGTTGTTTCTGTTCTGCTTTTGCTGCTTTCTTTACTCAACCTAATAACATCCTTCTGGCCATTTCAGCTTGCTTTCTGGTGGGATCTGTATGGTATATGATATACGTATGATATGATATGATATATGATATGTATGGTATATGATGACTGTTTCAGTTCATCACAAGGAAAAGTTTTGCGGTTGTTAGTGGTGTGGTTTGGAGCTTTTTCATGTTTCTTTTAAATGAAGTATAATTATAGCCCCTAGCTTGCTTTGTGGTTAAGCCACCTGCCAATATAATAGTTCTATGAAGACATGTATAAAGCCAAAGTTTAGTAGGATAATAATTGTTTTCCAGAAGGCTAAATCCACATCCCAAAGTTTGGCCTGGTGGGTTGGAGGTAACAGTAGGATTTATGGATTTTGTTGTCTCAGACCAGGTACCTCAGGACAAAGAAGGAAGCACATCAGCAAACACTCCAGTGACTTTCTAAAGATTAGTGTGATGGAGAAGTGTTAAAGAGTAGGTGAGCAGCCTGTATGATGCATGCACCCACATCCTCCTCATATCAGAGAATCAATCATGCTTTCTGTGTGTAGGTTTGGGGGTAAAAGTTCAGTGGAATTCAATCCACAAGGGACCTGCCAGCGTGGGCAGCAGCAGATAAGTTACTACAGTCACAGTCTGTGGGATCTGAGGCTGTTACACATGTTATTTATGTAGCTATCCATTTTTCCTGTGTTTTCAGGTATCCCAGACCTAGTGTCAGCTTGGTATAAAGAGACCAGAGTATTAGCTGATGGAAGGATATGTTTTAATATGAGCCAGGGGGATTATCAGTCTCATTCCTCCTGTGTGTTTAGCTAAGATAACCCTTTGTGCAGGCTCTTCTTGCCCACTCCTTTGTGCTGACGTGGGTGTGAAGCAGAACAGAGCCAGGCAGGGGTATTTATGCTCTCATGTGGGACTTCAAAGCTCTCACCCCAGACAATGCTTTAGTTGTCAGTCTATTGTACTGCAGCACGTGAAGATGAGAGTGGTCCTTGCCCCATGATAAGGAGAGAGACAACACATGCATTTGGACTGACAGGTCCCGTGAGAGGAGGAGTGAATGCATCCGAAAGATAGGAATAAATCCTACTGGATAAGGTGTGGGCTGAGCAGGACTGTGCAGAGAACAGAGATTGTGTGATGAATAGATAGTAAATGACAGAAAACAGCTTCAGAGAGGCACTTTTCTGTTGCCTGTAAAGGACAGGAACCCCACAGAGAAGACACAGATTCCCTCCAGGGCTTGGAAATCACATCTTTGTGTAGAAGTAACTTCTGTGAGTGTAAACTGCTTACAAAGGAAGATTGCAATTCTGGTTGTAACTAAATGAAGTAGGAAAAAAAGTGATGTAAGAGAAGAGAATTAATGGTCATTTTTTCAATGTCATCAAATGTGTGTATTTCTGGCAGTTACAGTTGGCATCTTTCTTACCATTACCTGCTCAAACCTTGTGGTGTTGGTTTCTCCTGGATGATTCTGCTTCTCTGCCCTCGTGTCCTTAGCTACTGTCTGATTCAGCCACTGCCATCACTGGTTTCCAGAGCAAGACTTGAGACCATCAGCCAGAGCACCCTTCCACATCTAAATATTCTCTTGTCCTCTTTTCATCTCATGTTCAAACCCTATTTCATAGGAATTGAGCTTGTTTTCAGGTTACAAGTCAGCTGATGATAAACTTCCACCTCATCTTTCATCTTTCCTCTGTCATGTGCTATTGAAGAGCTGAGATTGTTTCATCCAACACTTCTCTTTCTAATTTCTATCTAAATTCAATAACTGAAATAACAGTTTTAGCTTAAATCTTCTATTTTATCCTCAGCTTTACAAAAACCTAATGTCTGTTTGGGGTGGAACCACAACATTTACTGCAGTGTTACCCCTGGAGCAGGGTTGTGCTTTCCTTTCCACTTCTGGAGCTGCAGTGCTCAGCAATCAAATCTAATTCTTATATCAAGAAACCTGACAGCTCTTTCCCCTTGATGTCAATGTGCAGGAACCAAGCTCATGTCTGTACAGTACAATTGCTTTAGTGAAGGCTATTCATGAGGCTATCTGCATGCAAAACTCTTGCCAAGTCTCTTTTCAGCTGGGAAAATTGCCATGCTTTTAAAATAGCTTATCCCCTCCAAAAAGAGGAGAGAGGCATCTGCTCTCCTGAAAAGCAGAGCTGAAAGCAGCTTTGAAAGAATGCAATAGGGAGCATTAGGCAGATACATATTTCAGAGGAGATGGGTGAATGCTTGGGGGGTGATTCCATGGCACTGTAATAAAACTGAGGAGGGAAAGATTCATCTCTCCTGCTCCATTTTTATTTCTTCTGTTAAATATTTATATTTTGTAGGGTTGAAATGGAAAGCAAAACGTGATTGGAGAGCTGAAAGCCTGAACATAATGGGAGCTGATGCCTGTTTTCTGCAGGCAGAGTCTAGATTGCAGTTCAAAGGCCTGCCTGAAGCAACTGAACTGTTCAGGGCCAGCTGACAGGTGTCTGCATCATTTAAACCCACTACAAATATGCACTGATTGTCCTCTTCCTATGGGAAGCCCATCTTGTGATGGATTTGGAACCAGACTGCTTCTCAGGCTCAGAGGTAGCTGCACACCAGCTCCCTGCCCTGCCCTCCTGTGTGGGTAATCACAGAACCACAGAGTGGTTTGGCTTGAAGGGACCTTTAAAGGTCACCTAGTCCAACCCGCTGCAGTGAACAGGGACATCTTCCACTAGATCAGGTTGCTCAGAGCCATGTCCAACCTGACCTTCAGTGTTGCCAGGGATGGGGCTTCTACCACCTCTCTGGGAAACCTGTGCCAGAGTCTCACCACGTTCATTGGAAACCATTTATTCCGTCTATTTGATCTGAATCTACCTTCTTTTAGCTGAAAAATTTCCGATCAGAGAGCATCTCTAGCCAAGTCACTGGGACCAGGCCGGCTTGCACCACCAGCAGGCTGCTTTGCCATCTTCTATGTCTTCTGACAGTGTGTGCAATATACCTTCGTAGCACACCGTGTTTGCTCTTCACACCATCCTTTCTTGTCAGCCTCTGCATGCTGGACCTTTGCCCATTTATTTGAAAGCTGAGTTGACAAAGCATGTTGCCTCTCTCCTGCCTTTTCCCAGCCTTCCCTCTCTCCCCTGTCTTAGTTCTCATAGCAAAACTACTGAACTCTCTCTTCCTCTCCTCTCCTCAGGCACACACATGCTTGTGTACAACACACATACGTGTTACATACTGGTCTGGTTACCCCATCTGCTATTGTTCATGCTCCTTTGTGTGCATGGGGTTGCACAACTTGATATTGTAGTACCATTCCGATCAAACACCTTCTCTTCCTGCTTTTGCCTCCCAAGTAACTCTATGGTAAAGGTGTCTGTGGGTGTTTGCCCAAAGGAGATGAAATCAAACCTAGCTGCTTTGGGCTCTTCACACCACAGCAGATTCCAAGCAAGCCATCCAAGTGCCTTGCTATTTAGCCACCAAGCTCTAATCTGACTCTCCCATTGCTTCTTGCTAGGTGCCTTTGATCAGCGTGTGCAGTGGCCTGTAACACAGAGCTGGGTGCTGACAGGTCCAGTGCCTGCTCTGCTGTGGCCCTGCAGAGAGCAGGAGCACTGCAGAGCACTTAGGAAAGGTTATGGTGTGAGCTTCCAGCCAGGAGAGAGACAGCAGCTAAAGAGATCACAGTGGGGAAAGCAGAGAGAAGAAAAAAGAGAATGAATAGAGGTGTCTTTCAATCAGCAGGATGGGAAGAAAGTTTTTCCCTCTGTTGTTCTGAGAGTAAAAGTAGGTCACTTTTTCATGCATCCTTCATGAGATCACAGTTACTTGGAGCTCAGTTCTGCTGCACTGCTTTCCCTGAGGAGTGGATCTGGGATGGTGGAATAGTCCTGCTGTGATTAGTGCGGGTACCCTGTGGTGAAGAATGACCCAGAGTCCCTCATGTACTACACAGAAACATCTCAAGTCTCTTTGATTTTGGGAATGCTTAGTAAACACATTTTATTTACAGGAGGAAAGAGATGATTCCATATCTCTTTGGAATCAGCTAATGAGAATCTTCTGGCATCTTGCACCTTGACTTGATGTGCATTCCCCATTGCCACACCAAGCCGCATCTGCACAGCTCTTCGAAAGTAAGGCTCAAATGGAACTAGCCACCCTTATGCCACTGTTGTCTCACCACAGATGTTGCAAACAACAAACCAAACAGGAATAGAATTGCCTTAAACAGAAATACCCTTGTAAAACCTAACTGAATGATTGCTCCAGGTATTCTTACAAACACATTTGGGACTTTGTGTCCCTTTGATGCCAGGAGTAGCCTGCTGCTGTGCCAATGTGGCTACCAACATAGCAGCTACTTGCTAGGAGCCATGCCCAGGTGAATAGTCACACTGTGTGCAGGTTACTGTTTGCATTTAGACATGTCTAAGTAAGAGGTGCTAAAGCCTATTTTGTGCTGCTATGTGTGTGTGCAGTTGTGCTTAGGAATGTGTGCTTTCCAAGCACAAGTCACTCCAGACAGCTACAATGTGTTGCAGGAAGTGTCAGTGAATAGGCTGATGGGTTGTAGTTCCTGCTTTAATGTTTGATCCTGATTCTTAAATACTGAGTATATATTCCTATGTTAGAAGGGGTTTAAACTGCAGGTTTCTTCTCTTTGCAGGTACACAAAGCAGGATCTATACTTTGAACAGGACCTGGACACAGTTTGACAGCAGAATGCCCTGCTCTGCAGCCTGGCTGGAGCTGGAATCACATACAGACCCCAAGACTTCCCTGGAGTTGGCTGGTGACCTAAATGACCATGTGGGGGTCTTGAGGGTAAAATGAGCAGAAAGAGAACATTTTGCACAGCACAGGAGTTACCCTGTGAGGGTGACCCCATGTTGATCCCACAGATTCTGACTCCTCAGAAATCAGAGGTGAAAAGCTCAGGAAAGCTGAAGTGTTGTCCCCACTTGAGAAACCCCACTGGCTTTTGTAACATGGAAGACAAGATGGATGTAAGAGATGTATTTAAACCCCAGGAAGACAGTTCCTGCCTAAGGGATTTGTTAGAGAATGGGGATGGCCTCATTCATTTTATGGCCAGTGTCACTGCTGGAAAAGCAGAAGAACACTGCAGCGGGGAGGTAGGTTCCTGCCCTGCAAATGTGATCACTTCTCACACAGACAACTGCTGCTGTCACAGGGAGGACTCTGTGTCTGGTCAGTCTCTGGCTGATGTCCAGGCAGGTGATACCCCTGCTATACCTCTCCCCACTGATACCCTGATCCCTGAGCAGGCAGATGCTCCTCCCACAGGACACCACAGGTACTGTGTCAAAGATGGTTCTGACAACCCTGCCACTGTCGGGGGGGTTTATCCAGAGCAGATTCCAAGTGTAAGTGATGACTCTGATGATGACCTGGAATATTTTCAATGTTCAGATGTGCTGACAGTGCACGAGGATGAAATCTGGAAAAAGAAACTACAATTCTTATTAGAAAGTGATGATGAAGATGACTTAAAGCTGAGCAAGGATTGTGATGGGTGTGCTTACTTCCTCGGTGAAATGCCTTGCCTGATTCAAGTGTCAGATGACACTACGCCTATGGATACCACCATTGGCTTCTGTGGTCATCACTCAAAACTCAAAGGAGTAAATGTAAGGAGAGACCCCTCTACGTCCAGCCAGTCAACTCTGCAGCCAGAGATGACTCTCACTGTTGGGCACCACCAGGACAGCAGTTCCAGTCTGCAGGACAAAGAGAAAAGTAAAGTGCCTGAAGCATCCGCAGCCATTGGAAATGACCATCCCAGGGCTGAAGAAGGAAATAATGGAAGTAGCCACTCAGCTGCAGGATTCCCAAGGGACACATCAGAGCACAAGGATAATGTACCTGCTGAGACAGACTCTGCTGGTGGCAAAGGTGCTGCTCTGACAAAGCAGGCTCCAGACACTACGATGGCGGAAAGCACAGACAAGGACTTGCTGGGGGCAAGCTCCTTGCTGCTGGAGGAGAAGGGAGGAGCCGTGCCAGAGGAAAACCCAAGGCATGCTGTGTGCACCTTGACAGAGAGTCTGCGGATAAACCTCTTCAAGTTCCTGAACCCCAAGGAGCTCTGCAGATACGTAACTGCTATAGGACAGTCTTTGCAGGCTGCAGCGGAGGTCAGGGAATCCAGTGCTCTGGGTCAAGAAGGTGTCACTGCAACAGGGAGACCCGGGGAGGCAGAAAGCTCCCAGATGCAGCCTGGTGTGTGTCCTGTGGAAGAAGGGGAAAGGAAAAGGACTTGGGGCCTGTCTGAGCACAACCAGATGCCAGCTGAAACCCAGTCACCCAGGGTAAGTACAGTGTTTTGCATTGAATAGAAAGAGCTGCACTGCTGCTTTAAATGGATTTTATTCCTGTTTGTCACAAAATCATGGGAAATGGGAATTACTGTGAAAGACACTATTCATGTACTACTGAATGACAGCTCTGGCTGGGAGGAAATCTGGTGTTGAAAAAGGCCCAAATAAACCATAAGCTGTTCTAATTATAGAGTGAGACAGATAATAGTGAGAGGCACTAATGGGACTGTGGACAGCTGGGCAGGGAAATGTGAAACCCAGGCTGCTGCCCAGGTCTTACCAGAGCAATGTTGTCTTCAACCCACAGAGTTCCTCAAATACCTCTTGTGAGCACAGAGTCTTTTGAGTCACTTTTGCCTCAGTCTGTACTCAAAGAACAGGACTGTGCTGCAGCAAATCAGCAGGGCTCTGCTCTGAGGGTCTGACAAGGGGGGGAGTTTAGTCCAGAGGGGTCCTGTTGCAAAGGTGGATGGAGCTTTGCTTTAAAATCAAACAATATAAGAGCCAAATACTCCAGCTGAAGTGTAGAATCCAGTTAAACATGAAACCCCAACGTGGTGCTCTCCATGTTTCATGCTATTGGTAGGAATTCAGCATGGTTGTACAGACTCATACAATGTGCCAACAGTTTTCCTAAGTGGGAGAACTGCCTCATGCTTTTTGTGTCTTGTAGTAAAGACTTGAGATATATAAATGTGGATGTGTGAGTACTAAATCATGAATAATCTATCACTGACTTTACTGATTGGAAGGTTTGTAGCTGATGGTACAGGGAACAAAACATCTATGACAAAGAAACACAAATCAAATAGGAAAGCAGTACCCATGTGCACAGAAGGGCTGGAGATGAGCACAAGCCAAACCTCTGGTTTTAAATTTATGAATGAAGATGGAATTTCAGTGTAGGTTCAAAATCAGGTGGTGTTGAAAATGAGCCAAAAGCATCCTGTGTGTAATCTACTCTTTCTAGCACAGGATGAAACATGGCCAGCTTCTCAGAGCTCCCATATCACAAGCCAGAAGCTCCTCAGCAATCTGTTTGGGTAACCTAAGACAGGCAAGAACAAAATCTACCTCCCATTGCTGTGCACAGGTTTATGTGGGCTGTGGTGTGAGCTGGAGCCCAGCCTTGGAGACCCCTCTGCCAGGAGCAGGGTGGGGAACGCACAGTGAGTGACTGCTTTTGGGTTTCCCTCTGCATGTGGTGAGCAGGTCTGCTGAGGGTGCACCACAGCACTCAGGGCCCAGGGCTTTACACTTCCCCTTGAAGCCAAGCTGCCTCCAGTTGGAACAACCTTTGCAAGCCCTGGACTGGGTGACTCCTGCTGCCATTAGCTGGTGGAGGTGGGAGGCTCCTGGCTCCTCTCCTGAGCTCCTGGTGAAACGCTGTCTGTATCTAATGCTTCAAAGCAGTTTAATTAATGATAGCTTCTCAAAGCCAACTGTGCCAGTGGTATGGTATGATATTACATCCCATGTGGAGAGCCAGGAAGCTGCCAGGTCTGCTGTGTGTCATTCAAGAGCTGGGCTGCAGTGGTCAGTTCAGAAGGTGCTGGTGTCACTCTTGAGTTCCAGAGCCCATGCCTATGGCCTGTTGAATGCCAGTGATGCTGGTGAGGTGCTCCTGGAACCAGCAGGTTCAGAGGGGTTCCAGGCCTGAAGCAACATACTCATGCTGATACCCAGAAGAATGGCACATGGAGCATTTTTCTTCCTGCTGATGAGCTTTACTCTTCATCCTGCTGATATCTGGATATCACTCGTGTCATAAAATGCAAGACAGAATGGGTTTGGCCTTCCTGGCATAAACCGGTGTCACTTTCAGGTTATTTTAGCTGTTATTGTACCCAAGGAGAGAAGCAGACAGGCAGAAAGACATGGGAAGAGGGTGGAAAAGTAAGAAGGAAGGAAGGAGCTAGGTCAGTGGCAAAGGAAAAGCAAAAGGAAACTGAAAGGGTGTCACAACAGTTACAACAGGTTAACTCTGCCCATGATGGGTTAGCTTGAAACTTAGGGAATGAAACCCATTGAAATCCAGTCTGAATCTTTCTCATTTCTTAGAGTTTTGCACTTCACTGCAAAGTTTTACCCTGTATAAACCTCTTCAGTAGTCCTTGTGTGCAGAATAACTCACTGTAAGTGGTTTGCATACTTCATTTCTGAGTATTATATTCATACTATGTGCCACAGATCTCACAAGAGAGTTTGAGAGGCTACAGCTCATCCTTTCTAACAGGCTGGAGGGGCTGGTGGCAGGTAACATCCCATTTTGTCACCTGGGTTGTAGTTGGCTCCAGCCTTTCCTGAGAGCCACACAAGCCCATCATCTGTACCACTTCAGAGCTGTGCTGTGAGCCCATTGCTCTGTGTTGCTGTCAAAGGCAGAGGCCTCTTTCTGTCCTTTGAAATCCTATATTCTTTCTTAACATCCCCCTTTTCTGCCTCTAGCAGGAGGAGCAGGATGCTGGCAGGATGTCAGTGAGCATCTTCAGGAAAAACTGCAGCTCATGTCTTTTGTTCCACCTAGGAATACCCTCAGGTATTGAGTTCTTTAGCAGTAAAGGCAGGCGAGCCATTTAAACCAGAGTGTTATTTTAGGAGAGAGGAAATGTTTCCATTGAAACTCTCTTTCAGAATCATGTGTTTGTCTAATGAAACCCTCCCAGATATGGCACTAAATGTATGTTCAGGTTCTTGAGCTGCCCAAATCTCTGGCTCTTTTTGGCCTCTCTGCAGATGTTTTTGGCCTAAACCTCCCTGTGAACACCAGCACCAACCCTTCCCAGTCAGGCTTCCTGTGCTGGCTGCCTCTTTTATACATGTGGGTCTCAGACTAGCCATTCACCATCCCCAGGGTGATTTCTCTTAGAAATCATAAACGAACCACCCCAGAGGCTGCATATATGGCATCAAACACTAGACATTTGTGAGAACAGGGAGCAACACCCAATTCCAGATGGATAGATCCAGGGGTCTTTCCTGACTTGAGCAGGAGGCACCTTTGGGCACCAGAGGGAGAGCAGTTGTGGAGCTCAGTTTCCCAGGCTCAGGGGTTTAAGTAAGCACTGGTAAAGGACCTGGTGTCTGAGCAGCCTGTGCCTCTGCTGCACACAGCAGCTCATGGAATCCTTCATTCCATGTCCCTCCCTAAGGAGCAGCACTTCTGACCTGTGTGCCTGCCAGCACTCTGTGCACACACACAGCAATGCTGCACCCCAGAGGACTCACCCACTGGTGTCATAAGGGCTGATTTCTGCCATCATCCAGCACAGCCTTACACATTAACAAATACCCATGGGTGAAACTGGGACTCCCAAGGGAAAATCCCAACCCAGAGCAGTTATGATGCTGAGTTTGTGGCTGGGTAAAAGCTACAGCTTTACCGTGGGTGGAAGATGCTCATCACCTCCATGGAACTGATGTAGTGCTGTTAAGAACTAGGGAAAACCCTGGCAACAAAAGCTTGGCAGGGACCCTGGGACAGGAGTTTAGAGTGAAAGCTCTGTGCTGACGGGAATGGGGAGCAGTTGAACAGGGTTTGTGTGAGGCAGTTTGGCTCAGCTTAGTTGAGGAATGGATTGTTCCTGCATAAAGTGACTGTTTAAACATTTTGATACAGGTTCTAAATCTGTTCAAAATCCAGGATTCTGATTTCACCCATTAAGTTGATAGTTTGACTGCTGACAGCTACTAAAACCCCAGAGAAGGAACATTTCAAGCCAGGACTCCACTCCAGGCCTGTGTCAAGCAGCAGTTCTGGGTTTGCATTACATTTCTCTTTTTTTCTTTGTAGAATCAAAGTGCTGATGTTCAGATCTCTACTCAGAGCTGTGAAAGGCTGTGCATGGAGCCCCAGATGGAAAAGGAAGGCATCTTTGGGACTTGTGAGAGTGCAGGAGCCATCCAGCCAGCTCCAGAAGTGCTGTGCACTGAAAGAACATCACAAGCAAAGGATGACAATGTACAGACTGACTCTCAACACCATGCTCATAGTGAGAAGGAAGGAAGTTGTCACCAACAAGCCCTCTGTGAACAAGAAATGAATGTTGTTAGTGGTGGTGTTTCTCCTTTCCCTGTATGGGACATGGGCTCTGCTCCTGACAAACAAGAATGTTTGCATGTTGTTCTCTCTTCTGCAAAGCTCTGTGATGAGCCAAGGGAGGGAAGGCAACAGTACAGCTTTGACTCACATGGTAGCAATGACACAGACACCTTCTGCAGTTTCTCCTCTGATGAATCTGCGCTTGAAGCTCAGACCAAGTCAGGCCTGGAATGTGGAGAACCTGTGTACAGAGATGCTAATATATCTGCAGTGCATGACAAGCTGTGGCAGCTTCTTCATGAAGATGAGGAGTCAGACTGTCAAATCCCATGTGAAACCAGGGGCATCACAAGCTTAGAAATCAGGCTGACAGGTACCAAAGTCACAAAATCGCACTGTGCACAGAAGATCTCTTCTGATCTTCCATTGCCAGAGGAGCAGGAACCTGCTACACAGCCAGATAGTAGACAAAGAACAGAGGAAGGTGACTGCACTGATTCTAATATCCTACTTAAAGCAGATGGAGTGTCCATAGGAAACACTTGTCTTGCAGAAGTGGTAGAAGCAGATGGTGTGGGTCTAGAT
Organism: Agapornis roseicollis; assembly: GCA_002631895.1. Lineage (NCBI taxonomy): Eukaryota > Metazoa > Chordata > Aves > Psittaciformes > Psittacidae > Agapornis > Agapornis roseicollis. The sequence continues at coordinate 17,929 of NDXB01015804.1, read as the reverse complement.
TCTAGCACTGGAAATAAACCAGAAGAAACATCACCCATTTGTGTTACAGCAAATAGCATCATCTTAAATCCAGGGGAGTGCTTGGAGCAGGAGCCGAACCCCATGTTACCTAACAAAAGTGGATCCATTCAGATGGCTGTTGGTGGGGAAGGAGAGCTTCCCATTAATCACGCTTCCCAAGCATGTGATACAGGTTCTCCTGGAAGATTAAAGGATGCTCAGAGTGGTGATCATGACAAAGAAACTCCAGATATGTCACATGGAGCAGGTGGTCAGTTACTTCCCACTGAGCACAACATATCCTTGATGGATGAGACTGTAGCTGGTGAAAGGTGTAATTTTAGAGACTGTTACCCAGCAAGGGAAGAGCTGCCTGATTTCCCTGAGGATAAAGCCTTTTTCCCCAGTGGAAACACCAACCAGCTGCCACATGAGGAACCCTCTTCTGTCAACACCTTACCTGAAAGTTATGGAGTGAGTTCACCAGAGAAAGGAAACCACTCAGCCCTGAATGCACAGAGCAACACTGATCCTGACAGTGATCCCCCTTCAAGGAATGACTGTCACAATTCCCAAGTTGTTTCTAATGCACAGGAAAATGTTACTGTAATTGAGACTCCTGAAAGCATCACACATAAGAATCCACCCCAAACAGCAGATCAACTGCCAGAAGTAGAAAACCAAGGAGTGGCATTCACCCCCTCCCCCGGGGATGTGGTTTTAAAGGATTTGAACGTAGAATTAGGTAAAGCAGGAGGAGAACAGAGGGAGATTGGCAGGGCTGGAGCTCCCTGTGTCTCAGGAGCTGGGCATGCCTCAGGGAGCCAAGCTGCAGCTGCCCCTTGTAGTACATCAGAACACCTGGGGTTTGGTAACAACCCCTTCAAGTCTGATGGAGAATTAAAAGCTGAGCCCATCAAGTGGAAACACAACACAGCAAAGAGTGGGCATGTAGCTGCTGGGGCTAAAAAGAAGTTGCCTCCAGCATTGCTGTCCAAAAAGCCCCGTCTGGAGGAGAAGGGAGATGACTGCAGTGATCCTGCCCTTGCCACAAAGCCTGTGAGGAATGAGGCAGGAGTGAGTCAGAGAGAAGATAGAAACGAACAAAGGAAACTCACTGTGAAAAAGGAGAGCAAAGGTAAGAGAAGGTTGAGTTTCATTTCTGTTCTTTCCCATGTCCTGGCTGCAGTTTGACGTTCAAATTCAAACACTCTGCAAGCCTCCTTTGGTGTAAACCATGCCCTGCCCTCACTGGTTTTAACCTCCAGCTCTGTAAGCTGCTACACTGTGGCTCCCAAACACAATCACCCTGCCTTAGTTACCAGCTGGTTTTATTACTAGCCAAGTAGTAGTGTTATTAGTAGTGCCACATGTTGTGCAGTCCTGACCAGTGACTGCTGCTGGGTCTGCATTCCTCTACCACTGTTGTGAATGACACTGCTGAAGTCAGCTATATTAAACTGGAACAGCATGCGAATGAAAGTAGATTCAGGTTGCTGCCAGGTAAACCAAGATACAGACAGAAGCAGCAGCAGTGTAACAGTTGGACAGATGTTTGCGGTTTCTGTGGATGCTTTGCAACGACTTTTGACATGACATAATCAGAGCAACACTGACCAGGGACTAAAGCTGTGCAACTGTGAGAGATTCTCATTAGAGTGTGCTCTGGGGAGAGTTCTGTTTCTCAAATCACATTTAAAACCCCCAATCTTTTCTCTGTTGGAAGATGAATCCTTTGCCTAGAGCCAAATGTGTGGGAGGAGAGACACGTTCTGCACAGCACAGTGAGCAGGCTGCAAGCAGTGCCTGAGCTCTTGCCATGTACCTGAGGCTGTGCTTGGAAAGGCTTTAAGCATTCAGGCCTGCAGCAGATGAGGCTGATTTTCCTTCACCTGCTCCTGATGTGCTTCAGTCTAGACTGAAATCAGTGTCTGTACCTCAGAGTCGTGCTGGCCCTGCCCCAGCATTGTGGGGAGGTTGCAATGGCTCCTCTGGTACATGCTCAGTGTTCTCCTTTGTGTTATTTGCAGCTGGAGGAGGGAGGACTTGGTATCAGGACAGTGGTAGTTCTATTTGCAGTTGTGTCACATACTGCCTGTGTCATTTTAGCCCTGATTCAGCAAGATCCATAGGCTTAAGGACTTAAGTGACTACAAGTTAAACATAGCAGTGAATTCCAGGTGCCTGACCCCTCACACTGGATCCAGCATTCCTTCAGTATTAGCTGGGGAAAGCTAGACTGCAGGAATGGGATCCCCCCCAGGGGCCTTGTGTCATGCCAGCTCATTCACAGGATTAACACAGGAGGAAACAGAAGGTCTTGGATTGTACGTCCCTTATACCTAGCAGGGGTGGCTCACTGGAGCACAGGGATGTGTCATGATCCCAAAACCCTCCCTTAAGTATATGTTGATTCACTTTCTTTCCGAGTAGCCTCCATCCTTCTGGTCATGCCATGCCCACATGCTGGGAGCTGGTAAGAAATCCCAGCAGAGAACCAGGTTGTGAGGATCAACCTCAGCCTGGGCAAAGGCTTCTCCTCCCCTAACCTAGAATCATAGAATCAACTGAGTTGGAAAAGACCTGTAGGATCATCAAGTCCAACCCTTACCCCAGGACTGCCAAGGCCACCAATACTGCCAGGAACCTGAGGGCTTGGATCTCTCAGCCAAAGAACCAGATGCCCTGTGGCTGGAAAGGTAGGGACTTTCCTTCAGGTGGGAAGTAAGTCCTTTGGAACTGAAGTGGCAAAGGCCACTGACAGTACCAGATACAGATATCTTATAGTGTGGGGTCCTCCCTCCAGCTGGGCTTTAGGGGACATCACTGCATCTCTGAGAGCCTCATCCTGGCAAGGTGTGATACTTGAGACTGAGCGTCTCTTGGGGCTTCAAGGCTTTTCTCTCAAAGGCTTTTTTAGCTGGTCCTTTAGGCAGAGTGAGTGTGTTTTGGTGAGAAAATGATTTTATGTCAATGCCTTTTCAGTCTCGAATCTCCCTTGCATTCTATTCTATCAATTCAAAGTGGGGCAGTGAATCAGTCTTAAAACGTTTGTATTTTAAAGCGTCGCTTTCTGCATCAGATAGCTCATATTTAGTTACCAGTGTTGCCACATTCTTAACATCTGCCAGTCACTCTGGAATTCCTTTTTAATGCCAAAGCAGCATCTCCTAAACTGTGGCTCTTCTGTTCCCAGCTCCCAAGCTGCTGAAGGGAATCCAGGCAGAACTCTTCCCTGACTGCTCTGGGAATATTAAGCTGTGCTGTCAGTTTGGTGACATTCACAGTGACTCCACTATTACCTGGACTAAAGATTCCAAGTTACTGGCTCGGCTGCAGAGGAGGTGAGTGGATGTTCCTGAGTAGTTTCTGAGTAGCTTTTGGGTACATGTGCCACTGATTTACCCTTGTGCCTCTTAAGAGGATTAGTGTGCTAGGTGGTCTTCACACAGAGCATTAGTATTGGTCCTAGTTTGTATTCCATGTGAGCTCATGGGATAAATGTATCTCAAACTGTTGGGAATAACATGAAATACATAACAGAGATTTAAAGCCATTTCTAGCTACAGTTCTTATTCCAAGATATTTAGTATTGTTCCATGGAGATCTCCCTCCGTCCCAACCACAATCTAACTAACTGTTGTATACCCAAGCACTATTCCTTCTTTGGGAAATATATATGGGATAATCCGGGAAGATCTTCTGAAAGCATTGATGTAGTAAATGACCATGTTCTGTTCCAGTGCCCAGGATGACTCTCCTGTCTCACTGGCAATAGCTAAAGCCAGTAACAAAGACCAGGGAATGTATTACTGCTGCTTGAACAATATGTATGGGAAGGTGACTGCTGAGTTTAATCTGACTTCAGAAGGTAAATCCCATTTATCATTGTAAGAAATAATAATGACAGTGGCAGTTCTCATTCATATTATTACTACAAAATGTGTTTCTTTGTTTCCTTGTAGTATTGGAACATCTCTCAAGTTTCCAGAACTGTGAAGGTAAGTAAAAGTCACTTGAATTCATGGCAGTGTTGGAGGGGAAATACCCTCATTTAGGATGCAGTGGCTTGTGCAGGTGTTGGAGCACCCACCATGACAAGGTTTTGGTTTTCACTTAGCTGTGGAGCTTCAGTTAGTGCAGCAAGTAGTGCAAGAGCATCCTCTCATGTCATGCAGACACACATGCCAAATACATGAGGACACATGCTCACCTGTTCTGTAACTATACTCCAAGAGAAAGATGGGCATGAAGCTTTGGAATGCTTTCCCTCTGTGTTAACTTGTATTTAATCACAGTCAGTATATGTCTTGCTGTGCTGCAGCTAAAGATAGTGCATTGCAACTGAGTTTATAATTTCTCAACAATGTACTAGTAGGGAATCCAAACCAGAGATTGCTGCAAAGCCTTCACTGCTGTGTAGCACACACGTTTGCTGTACTATTTAGCTTCTTCACTGATGTTCTTTGAAAAGAACCACTTTAAATGCCAGCCTGCAGCACTGGAGCTGATGCAGTGAGTGTGGGTGGTATTGGGAAAGGTGTTCCCATTATGGCCATACTGGATAAGGACTGGACTCTTTCAGCTGAGTGAACATGTTGGCAGCTTTTGTCATCTTTACTTTTTGCTGCGCTCTTTATTCTCTCCTTCTGAGCCACCTTTTTCCATGCTGGCTTTAGGTGGTAGAGGCAACAAGGTACATGTAGAGCAGGGTTCCAAGCCCTTACTAATACAGGTTAAGCCATGTGCTCTATTTCCATTGAGCATTTTACTCCTGCTACGGAGGGCTGCATTTGTTCTTCCATGCCCACCCTGTGGCTGTAGGAGGATGCTGTGCAGAACACAGTGGCTTTGTGTTGTAGGTATGGAGGAAATTGAGTTCATGCAGCTCATGTTCAAAGAGGATTTCATCAGTGACAGCTATTTTGGAGGGAACCTGCGTGGAGTGATAGCCACAGAAGAGCTTCACTTTGGAGAAGGCATGCACAGGAAAGCCTTCCGAAGCAGAGTGATGCAAGGGCTTGTGCCAGTGTTCAGCCCTGGGCACCCCTGTGTGCTCAAAGTGCACAATGCCATCACCTATGGGACCAAGAGTCAGGATGATCTGGTGGAAAAGAACTACAATCTTGCACTGCAGGTAAGCTCCCCTTTGGCAGCAGGGATTGTGGGGAAAGCAGTCTTCAAATATTCAAACAGCTCATCTGTTAATGTGTGGAGTAATGTTCCAAAGGTGTATCTGTTTGTAACATAGGAGTGCTATGTCCAGAATACTGCAAGAGAGTATGCAAAGATCTATGCAGCTGAAGCTGAACCCTTGGAAGGCTTTGGAGAAGTACCAGAGTGAGTATATATGTAGTTTATATACATCTACTCATATGTATTGTCCTGGGCCACAGCTGCCCACTGTAATTCGTGAAGAAGAAAGAGGAATTCTGAAGACAGTGCTACAGCTGGAGTCATGACCTTGCATAATATTGAGTATCAGGGTGCTGAGAGAGGTTCCGTTCCCATTAGAGAAGGATAATAAGGAGCACAGACAGTAAGTAGCAGGCGAAAGGCCTGTTTTGATATACATTTAGAGGAGAGTATTCATGGTAGTGTGGCAGCAGCTACCCCTTTGGCACTGTTGATCCAAGATATAAGACTTTGGTAACCAAGAGAAATAAGCTCATAGAGGATAACATGATTATGCTCTGGAGGTACAAGCCCTATCTAGATGTCTCCTGGTGTGGTTTAGACTTAGTTGTTACTCCCTCTCTGAGATGACTGGCTACTCTGTCTCTTACTCCTTCATTCTGGATTTTACTAGACTTATCCCTTGTTTTCAGGATCATTCCTATTTTCCTTGTCCATCGCCCTGCCAACAACATCCCCTATGCGACAGTGGAGGAGGAGCTGGTTGGGGAGTTTGTGAAGTACTCCGTCAGGGATGGCAAGGAAGTGAACTTCCTGAGGAGGGATTCCGAGGCTGGCCAGAAGTGCTGCACCTTCCAGCACTGGGTCTATGAGAAGACCAATGGGAGTTTGCTTGTCACTGACCTGCAAGGTGAGCTATGTGAGTGCACAGTACACATTGGTGATCTCTCCCAGGCAATGCCTGTAACTGCAGTGTGTCTGTGCCTGTTTTATGTAGCATCTCATGCAGATTGGAACAAAAGATAGGAGGCAGAGGTAGGTGTTTTATTTACTAGCCTTCAAGGAGAGAAGGAAGGAGAAAAAATGGCTTCCTCACATTCCTTAATGCTTAATGGTCTTGAGATCATCATTTTCCTGTACAGAAAGCTGCATCTTCAGGACTGGGTTTTGCCTAGAAACAAATCAACAAAGGGAGAGTTTTAAACCCCCAAGTGTTTGGAGATACTGAATGAGAAAGGGTTTGGGCTCTTGCATCCAGAAAGTGAAAATCAGGCTGCCTGACTATTGCTATTTGATTGGCAAAACAAATAAGCAGTTGAGAACCTTTTAGTCTGAGTTTGCAAACATAAAACACACAAAGCCCATAAATAAATATACACAGGGCAGGTGTCAGCAGAGATTGTGTCTGTTCCTTAAAACCAAAGTGTAACCCCCCCTTACCCCATGGACTGTCTGCACAGGGAACAAGTACACTCTGCTTATCACTTACTATCTGTAAGCTACTGGTCTGAGACTGACCTTTAATGGAGCACGAAGATCCTGGTTTTATTGGGATACCTTCAGATGCTTGGGCAAAATGGTGACAAATAATGCAATCCATGAATCAATGAGCAGTACTCAGTGCCTCTAGATTTGGTGCTGTTCCAGTGTAACACAAGTTCTGTATTTCCTTGCTGCTTGTAGGTGTAGGAATGAAATTAACCGACGTTGGCATAGCAACACTGGCCAAAGGGTGAGTGCAAAATGCTTTCTTCACAGCATGGCTTTGCTTTGCACATCAATCTCAGTGCGTGCTGGGGGAGGCTGCACTGAAAGCTATTCTTGCTTCAATGTGGAAGAAAAGCATCCTTGTCTGACTCTTTTAACTCCTTTTGGATCATATTTGTGGGAACCACCTATGGGGGAAACACAATCATGTTGTTCTAAAAGGGCTACACTGTAGGTTGGGCTTTTGCTTCATGCCTCCCTCAAAATATACTTGTTCAAAGGGTGCTTCATGCATGAAATCAAGGTCTCTGCTGGCTTACAAGGAGGTGAGGCACTCTGCTTAGTGGCCCATCAGCTGGAGGAAGGCAGGGCTGGAAAAGCAGGGCCAGCGCTGGCTCCAGCTCAGGATATTTAAGTAGACCTGTTTCCTGGTAGTTTTACAATGGCTTCATATCTCTATGGGTGATTTAAGCCTTTGTGTAAACCTATAGGCCTTTAATGTTCTAACTTTCTCTTAAGTCTGTTGATTAAAGCTTTAGTTACACCACAGGCCAAAAGAGCCCTTGACAGGAACATGCAGTGATGCTGGAAAGGGGCAGAGGAGGAGGGGGTCAATGCCTTTAAATTCATGTTCTGCTTTGAGAAACTGATTCCAGTTTAGTATTTATACTAAAGGAGAAGAACCTCATGGTATCTGTTATGTTATGAAGCTGGGAAAATCCTTAACATTTGCAGCTAGCACCCATTCAATTCTTCCATTGAGCTGTGGAGCCAAAGTGAAAGCAGGTTAAATGAAGTTCCATCATCCACTTATAAAACACAAGCCATGAAAGTTTTATCTAGGCAACACTTGCCTGGAATCAGATTTATGGAAGTGCTTTAATGGGTGATATTGTCCAGCTCACTGTGGGCAATTCCTCCTATAGAAACACATATTGGCTAGGGAAGAGGAGGTGCAGTTACAAATGCCTATGCAGTGCAAGCTGTAGGAAGGATTCTATAATCACCTATGATCACCTATAAGGGAATAGCATTTCCCTTCCTGAGCAACCTCTTAAAATGAATGTCATTTTGGCTGTCATTTAGCTGATGACATTGCTGCAAGACAGCAGATATTCCCTGGTCGTGTTGGGAGAACAGGCAGAGTCGTACTTAGCCACAAAATACAGTGTGATGCTGGTGTGATTTTAAGATCCAAAGGTGATTTTTTTGGTACAATTGCTATAGAAATTGCCAGGAATTACCCTCTTTGCAGGGGAAGGACCTCACTGATCACAGCCAGGTTCTTACCTCCAATTCTTCTAACCTTGGGCCAGTCCCATCAAGGCAAAGCAGAAATAACCTTGGGGGATGCTTCCATGGTCCTTGAGGAACTCTTCCAAGTTATTCTGCTCTTTTACCCTTCCTATGAGTATTTTACCAGCGAGCTGAAAACCGCAGGAACCCAGAGCAAAGGGACAGTGATTCCTGTGCTGCAGGAGCTGCAATACAGCTTCTGTCAGCAGAGGGCAAAGCCTCACTAGAAACTGCACAGCCTGGCAGGGATTTCAGTGAAGCACTGGGACAAGTGGCACCCCTTTGAACAAGATCTGTTGTAGAGGCTTGGCTTTGGTAAGCAAGAAGTGTCCAGGTATTTATGCAGGCACAAAGAGGGGGAACTCAGAAACACGGTGACCCACTATCAGGGTGTTTGGTGGGAGTGGTGCTTACCACATGGGGACCTGACAATCTGCTTTGAGGGCACTGGTGAATTTGGTTTAACTCCACATGGCAACAAGAGCAATTGATTGCAGAGGTTGAGTCTGGAGCCAAATGCAACACTTCAGGTTTAAGGAAGATTTGGTTTGGATCAGGTCTGGGGGATGGAATTCTGTCCAGGTTTTCTTATCAGTCATCTAGTTGGTGAGTAATAGTGTGTACTGTACAAAATAACACACTCATGTGTCTCAAGGCTTGGAAGCGTCAGTAGAATGGAGACCTTCCCCACTTACACATACCACGAGCTTTGAATCAAGTTCACAGGTCCTGCCACATTACAAGCTGTGGACACCAGGTCTGTGCAGGACAAAAGCACATCTGGATGCACACAAGGGGGGCCTGTGGAAGTCCTTGGGCTGTCTGCATGCTGCAGAGTCAAAGCAGGCTCATTCATCCTCTCAGCTCCCAAAGGGCAGGAGTGTTACCTGGGCACATCTGGAGCTGCAAGGACAGATGCAAACTGTTGTGTTAAAAGAAAGGAAGTAGGGATGGCTCATTGAGGAGCAAAGCTAGGGAGCAAAACCCCTCATATGGTCTGTCTCTTGCTCACAAGATTGTTGTGCCCTTACTGCAGCTATTTTTTGCACTTGTTGAGTTCTAAAGCTGTAGTTAGGTTAGCAGAACCTTCAATTGTACATTTAAAGTGTATCCTACTCAGAGTACCCTCTCAGCTCCCATTTCTGCTCCTGGTTAAGATGTTCCTCCAAAGACATACAGGAAGTTTCAGATACAGGTAGGAAGGGCATTTAAACAGACTTGTATTCACTGCATGAGAAAAGCTCAACCTTTTCATTCCAAGATGATTTCCACAAGAAATGAGTATTCCCAGAATGTAACAGCATGAAAAAAGCACATGAAGAAGCCACCAACTCTGCTTTAGCTGGTTCCTGGAGCCAGGAGCAGTGGTATCAAGAGGTTTTCTTGCTGAGCACAGCCAGGTTTGCCTCTGGAGCTTAGGAACATACATACCTGAAGCTCCTCTGGTAAAGGAGGTCAAGAATAAAGCCTCAAGTCTATTATTTCTCCAAAGGAGGGAGAGAACAGTTCCTGCCCTGCTGAGCTCAACAGTGGCTCCCCACTTCAGCATCCTTTGGGTAAACCAGCACAAACCTTACTTGGAGAGGAGAGGAAAATAACCTCTTAGCCCTTTGGGGTTCATCTGGCTGCCTATGGCAGTTGGCTGAGTAGTTCCTCTGGAGCAGGCTTACAACCTGGTTGTTAGAGATGTAGAATAGGGCAGTTAGATATAAATGGAGGCAGACACCATCCCCCTTTTTAAGGTATTTTGTTATCTTTTCCCCATTGGCACCATCCTTCTGTAGAAGAAATCCTTAGCTCTCAGAAAGAGCTTGACCTTCTCAGAGCACCAGTGTTTTCTTTAGCACTCTGCAACCTGCAGGAGGAAGTTCTCTGGAATGCTGCAGTGAGCAGGTTGTGTTCATTTCAGTGCTAAAGCTTGTTGGGTTTGTGCAGTGATAACTCACAGCTCACATCTGAGGACATTGTGTGTCCAGTGAGCCAGGAGAATAGGGTCGAACATGCTCTGGAAAAGGCTCCTGGTAGTCAAGTCTATGAGAGAGGAGCATGGCACACAGGATAAGTACATGTTTGGGTGGAAACAGCTTGTGGTTGGACAACACCTTGTGCAACAGCTTTGTCACTTCATGGTGGTCAAGAGAACTGCTTCTAGTTGTAGAATTCATTTCTATGTTACTGAGACAAAGCTAGCCAGCAGACAGCTGCATTCCCAGCTAACTGGAATGAATAGTAGCCAGGGAGCTACAGGACTTTGCCTCTTTAATCCTTTTCCCTCTCTGCCACTGCTTGTTGCCTGGTTTCCTTCCCCTCCCAATGGCTGGGTTTCTCTGTGGCAGAAACAGCAGTGTTTGGTGTTCTCCAGTTGCTCATGACCAGCAGCCATGCTCTGCCTCCCCATGCTGAAAATGAACTTTGAAATCTCATCTGGATTTTTCTTTTCTTTGTTGCTACAGATACAAAGGGTTTAAAGGCAACTGCTCCTTTTCCTTCATTGAGCAGTTCAGAGCCCTCCACCAGTGCAATAAGTACTGTGAGATGCTGGGGCTGAAATCCCTCCGAACCTCTCACCAGAAACAGAGGAAAGCAACAGCCATGAAAAGCAAAACCCTTCCAAACCCATCATCTATGAAGAAAACGGTGCCCAAGAAAGCCAGAGAACCTAGAGACTTCATTGCTGCAGAGCACTGAGTTGCACTGTCCCACCCTCTGGAACCTCCTCCTGAGGACCTGTAGTAGCGATGGGCACCAATGACCTGGGGGGTACAGCTTCAGGCTTTTGCCTCCTGACATCATTCTTGAGTCATCTAATGCTGATGCCAGCAGCAAAGAAAAGAGCTAATTCCATGGTCCTGGCAATGGGGATTTAACACCAGGCAAGGTTTTGAAGACACACTAAGCCATCTGCCTGGAGTATCATACAACCCTTCTATGACTTGGTGTCTGCACATTTTGAGACTGGATATGGAGTGCAGCACATGTCATTGGAGAACATCTTCCCTTCCTTGTGTCTGTGTCTGTGACCCTGTGGGTTCAGCTGCTAGGAAATAGCCACGTATTTCAGCTGCCACTTACTACAAGTTTTGCACAGTGTTGTTGCTCAGGCTGCTATAGAGAATTTGTTTTCTTTCCCAGATCTTTGTGTATTGTAATCCCACTATAATCCCCCTCTTGTGATTGTTTCTCCCACTTACATGTCTTTTAATACAAGACAAAGCCATTCATGACTGGAGATATCTGTCTTCTTTCCTTTTCCCCATTATTTAGCATATTTAAGGTCCTCACTAAGTGGTGTCATCAGTTTAAAGATGGACAACTTGTGTGATTCTCCAGAGAATTCCTTGCTTTCTGTGCAAGCTTCCTTGAATTCAGGTTAACCCTATGACAGCACTGTGGTAGGGTAGCAGTGTGGAGTCTGCATGTGTTCACACAGCTACCAGCTGAAATAAACCTTTACCCACAAGGGTATTTCACCTCACAGCACTTCCAGCTAGAAGTACCATGGCTTCTCTGTGTGGCTTAGAGACAGAACCTCTATGCTGAAGAGAAATGATTCATTCAGGATGCCTATGCCAGAGCTGGAGAAGGATACTGAGCTCCATTGACCTGAGTGTAGCTTACATGGAGATTTGAAGGTAGAGGAGCGAAGGATGCACATCAGAGGATGCAGTGAGTTCACTAAAGGGGGCTGTAGGAGATGCTGTGTGTAACAGAGCACACACTGGGCATTGGCATGGTTCTGTGATTGTGAATCCAGACCACATTCTGGTTGTGTTTCTGTTTTGAGGGATTGAATATTTGTCATTTCTCTTCCAACTAGACTTGACATGTGTACTCAGAAGCTGATCTTCCTTCTCTGTTATTGATCTTTCACAGCAGGTGTGGAAGTGGAACCCTATCTAATGACAAGCCATCATATTTGGATTAAATAGTCATACACCCAGCCAAAATGGGTGCTCAGGACTTTATTGAACGCTGTGAATAGACATACTGCATTACTGATGTGTTACAACACTGTGTGAGTCACCATCCCTCAATTCCTGTCAGTGGGAAGCCTAAATGGTGATAATGGGGAAGGCAAATAGGAACCCCTGGCAATAGGCTGCTTTAAAGCTGCCATTTCTCTGTTCTAGAACAAAAGCTTCAGTTCTAACAATGTCATGTGGTGCTGTTAAGGTTCAGCCTTTGCCCTGGAGTTCAGCTACATGTGCAATTACACCAGGACAGCTACACATTAGTAGCTACCACAAGCAGAAGATGCTTCACTGATTAACTCAGGTCAGAGCCATCTCCACTGGCTGCAAAACCCTGCTCCATTAGGGTGCTCAAAGGGTTGTGCTTTGGAGTGTGTAAGGCAAGTGGAGAAGGGAGACTTTGCCTCTTACTTGTTTGGTTGTTGCCCATCTCCTGTCACCCCTGTCCTCCTCCTGTCTGTCTGCCTGCCTGCTTCCACAGCCAGGAACTCCATGGCAGTGCAGGCCCCTCTTAAAACACCCTCAGTCCCTGCTGATGTGTCTGGGTCATGGTATGAAGAGAATTTACTAACACCAGGATATTCCTATACATCTGTCCATCCAAGATTGGTATTTATTGTTCCTGACAGCAAAACTGGACCAGGAAGGAGTAGGCCAGCAAGTCAGTATGTACTGGAAGGATGGTGTCAGGGAGGGGGGACAGCACTCTCTCTCAAAAGAGACTTTATATCCCTTGGAATGATGTTAGAGGGACCAGGAGCATGTGGTGTTCTCCTCTGTCGTCCTACTTGGAGAGGGGCAACTGTCTTTGTGCCTGGTGTTTGTTTGGGACAGCAGGCTTGGAAGAGGGAAGAAAGCAACAACAAGTCTTTCTTCTTCCTGTGGGGAGGGAGTTTTATCTTCTTTCCTTTTCAAGAGCTGTTCTGCAAGGTTACAAGCACCGCAAGGCAGAAGAAAGGTGGAGTCTAGAAGGTTTCCCTTCACTGCAAATCAGAGCACAGTGTTCTGTGAACCTAAATCTTGACTTATTCAATGGGATTTAGGCTTCCCAGGAAAGTGTTGGTGCCTGGCTGTCATTAAACCCTCTGTAAGCTCCTACAGATGCTTCCTACTTCTGCAGTAGTTTTCAGGAGAATTTCTATGAGGAATTGTGAGCATTCCCAAGCTGGCCTTGTGTTCCAGAGGTAACCAGAACCCCACTGATTCCAATGATGACACTGGAATGGTGATTTCTTGTGTTACTTGTGTGCTTTACAGCTGTGCTCAGAAAGGAAAGGGCTAACTCATGCTGACATGCATGTAGAAAGGTCATTTATTCCTTGTAGTGGTGGAGAGCCTATTGCTGCTGCTCACGTCCTGCTCTGTATTGATGTCTTGTCCACCAGTAGCTATTTAGTGTGATAATGGCGTTTGATAGACTGGACACAAACACCATTGTCACACTCCACAGCTCTGGAGGTAGGAGATCCTTAGGCCATGAAAGGAGTGCTATAGGTACATGGCAGACTTTGGCGGGGGGGGGGTGTCTTCAGAGACCTGCAGAATATAAAGACAATGGTTATGCAGATTTATATCTAGTACATCAGGAGCCTCATCAGGGAGGAAACCTTATGCTAGAGTTAATATTTGCTCTCCATATACTTGGTTTTACCAGCATTTCAGAGCTGTGGATATTCAGTTATGTGTCTGAGTACTGCAGGGAAGCAGAGAAGAGAAAGAGGAGCATGGGGAAGGCAGGAGAATAGAAACCAGAGCTTGGGTGAAGAGTAGTAGCCTTTGTATCTTACTCTGTATGTATCCCCTTTTTCCTCAGTCTATAAAGACTGTCAGCCAGTGTGAGCATCCATGCAAGATCACATTGGATATTAAGTGGAAGAAACACTGACCTGTGCAGGGAGAATGTAGCTTTGGGAAAGTGCAAGCCAGCTAGTGAATGTTCGCTAATAGGAATAGCAAAAGAGTTTTAGTAACTGATAGCTGTAATGAAGCCTGCTCTTTTAAAGAAAGCTGCCCTGGTGCTGTGTCACACACAGACTCAGCTCACTCTTCTTCAGCATCAGAAGCCAAAGGAGCACAAGTACAGTACATTGCTTTCTGATTCATCCCAACATCAGTGTTCTTTCCCCTTAACTTTCCCCAGACACGTTTTACTCAGCTTCCCCTCTTCAGCAGAGCAGTAATCAGGTAAGATACTACTTAATCCCTGAGGAACAGTCTGAGAGGCCTTGACATGTACAGTGTGAAAAGCTTCACTGGGAAATGTGTGTGACAGCAGGTATGGTGCAGCTGCACGCAGGCAGCCTTATAGTTCCACAGCTGCATGGACACTTGAAGCAATTCAACAGGATTCTTCCAGAGACAAAAGGTAATTAAGAAAGGTAATGGCCAGTAGTTTTTAGTACTGCAATGGAGAAAAAACCCTGGCACAATGGGGAAGTTACAGGTTGGTGCAGGGAGAAAGCAGAAACATCAGAGAAAAGGAACTAAATCCACTTTTCCTTCTCTTCTGCTACTCATTGGTATAAAGAGGGTGACTGGAATGTTCTTGTTGAGCAGATAGCCGCGAAGAACAAGAGGGTTTTTCAAGGAGTATCTTGATGGATCCCAGAACCTGTCCCTTCTGTGTATCCAGATGTGGAAGATTCCTGTATCCCTACTGAAGTGTGGCCACACTTACAGTCAGCTCAGCAGTCACAGTTCACCTGCACTGCTGATTTTTGTTCTTCCATTTAGCATTTCCCTCTCCTCACATGAACTGAGCACGGGAAGCACTTACCTGAGCCAACTGCCAAGTGATCCTCTGGTGTGTCCTTAGGGCTTGGCAGGACTGAGGTGCTGTTGCAGCTTTGGGAGGTCCTTGGAGGAATTGGGTTCCTTTGGGAGTCACCAGCAGTGGGGAGCTGTGGAAAGCTCTGCTCCCAGGGGCCACTTTTCCCTGCCCTTTATGGGATCCTGAGCTTTGAAAGTAAACATTTCCTTCTCTCCCTGATAAGTCCTATTAAAATATTGATCTGGGGGAGGGAGATGACCCTCACTGTAAGGGGCCAGAGTCACCTTTAGTCAAACTGAGAAGGGGAAAGAGCTCTGCAATCCCCATTTGCTCTGTCCCCTCAGAGACAGCATTGAAGGGCAGGGAAAACTGCAAAATCCAGGGTATTTCCAGCTGCCTGTTGTGCTTAACCCTGATGGAGAGTGGTTAGTCTTCAGCTTAGATGCTTACATCTTCCAGGGAGATGATTTCACCAATACCTCAGGGCTAACTTACTGGCCATGCTGAGGTTTACCAATCTGTTTCCCATTGTTAATGCTGATTAATGCCTTTTCTGCCCAGGAACTTTTAGCACTCCAAGAGGCTGTCATGTTTTTAATGGGGTTTACTTTCCAGCTATGAGATGGGGAAAAATCTGGCTTTAGCTGAGCTGATCTAAACACCACGGCAAACCAGGTATTACACACGCATTTCAGGACCTTAACAGGTTCTTAACAGTCCTATCACTACACATCCAGTTCAAGAACAACTTTTCTCCTTAGAAAACCTCCATACTTCACAATTCTCAGGGATTTAATGGCACAGTTTCATAACTTCAGTTGTAAAAGCCATGTCAGCTGCTACTGTAGGTGACAGGACTGTACCCTTCCCAGTTCTGATGCAGAAAGACTTGCATTAGCACAAAGCACAGATGAATAATGCTGCCACAGATCTCCTTAAAACTTCTCCTGAAGCAGGGCCTGCTTTGCAGTTGGCACCGTGTGGGTTTGGGGAAAAAGTCTCCCATTTGGGACTTGTGCATGCAGATAGTGTAGAGCTGGCAGGATTACCAGGAATAGTTGTCCAAAATCAGCAGAGAAAGGCTAAAATGTGCTACTTTGACTCACAGAGGCAACACCACTCTACTTCTGGGTTGTGTTTCAGGACAAAATGGCAAGGTCTAGGTGAAGCACTGCCCTGGAGCTGGGGCTCAACAGCCTTGCAACACTGGGTACTGCTGCAGTTTGGCTCCAGTTCTTTGCAATGGAATGCCAAAGGATTTGGAAATTCCTGAGAAAAAAAAAAAAGAGAAGGGAATTAGTTTGTTGAAATGTTACGAAAGGTGATACAAGGACAGATAGCGCAACACATTGCACAGGCATCCCAGCACCAAGTGCTTCCCTTGAGATCCATAGATACGTGCCCAAGTGAAATGATCTGACTTTGGAGCTCAGTCTGACTTAGAAGCTGGCAGAGGACTGAGCCCTGTGGCCTCTAAAGGTCCCTAAATGGTGCTGTAATTCCATTTTATGAGCATAGCTCCTGGTGACCAAGGTGTCACTATCCAGAGGGTGAAATTTTATCTATATGAGAGTTCCCTCTGATCGTTTTCTTACACTAAACGTGGAGGATACAAAGAGTGAAATAGAAACCTGAGGAATGGAGCCAGTTCTGTGTGGAAAGAGTGAGAGAACAACTCCCAGACATTCACTTCCCACAGGGGCTATCTTAGGAAGCTTTTCACTACAACCAAGAAGAAGCTGTAAGGGTTGTGAGTGCTATCACAGAATCATAGAATAGTTAGGGTTGGAAGGGACCTTAAGATCATCCAGTTCCAACCCCCTGCCATAAGCAGGGACACCTCACACTAGACCATGGCACCCAAAGCTTCGTCCAACCTGGCCTTGAACACTTCCAGGGATGGAGCACTCACAACTTCCCTGGAAGAAAGATGCACAATGGGCAGGGCTGCACTCGGTGCTCCCTGGTGGAGGCCCTGCTGCAGCAGGGGCTGAGCTGTGGGATGCAGTTCATAGGCTGCGAGATGTCAGGGAAGCTGAGAGGGAGCAGGACTGTTTGCTCCAGGGTCAAACTGTGAGGGAGCCTCAAGTTTCCCCTCTGGAAGAAGGGAGCGAGGAGGCTGCTAACCAGGGAGGATGGCAATTAGTAACGAAGAAAGCCAACAAGAAAAGGAGGCAGAGGACAGTTAAAAGCAAGGGGCTTCCTCCTACATCTCTTGTCCCCACCCAGAACGGTTTCACGGTCCTGCAGCGGGCTGATGAGGAAACGTGCTTGCATCGGGAACAGCCGCTGGGGCACTGGTAAAGAAGATCTCTACTGGTGCTGTCAGGAAAAAGCAGCAGGTCCTGGTAGTGTGGGACTCTGCTTTGAAAGGCACGAAGGCACCCATTTATCGGCCTGATCCGGTCTCGAGGGAGGTGTGTTGCCTACCAGGGGCACGGATCAGGGATGTTGCGGAGAAGCTGCCTGCTCTGGTAAGTCCCATGGACTATTACCCACTTCTAGTGATCCACGTGGGTGCAGGGATGTAGATAGTAGTAGCCTGGCGGACATAAAGAAGGACTACAGAGCCCTGGGAGAGGTGCTTAGGGGCTCTGGAGCTCAGGTTGTTTTTTCATCCTTTCTCCAGGATACAGGGGAGGACCTTAAAAGATCCAGGAGGATTGGACAGGTTAATAAATGGTTACAAGAGTGGTGTCATGGTCAAGGGTTTGGGTACCTTGAACATGGGACTGGAGTTTGTAGGTCAGGTCTACTGGGGGCTGGTGGACATGCTCTGATAAAGAAGGGGAAGAGTGGGCTTGGTAGGAGGCTTGCCAGACTTGTCAAGGATGCTTTAAACTAGATGTGTTGGGGGAGGGGGGCATTGTTCCATCCCAACACATGCAGTCAGTTGCCACCACCTATAATAAATGCTTGGAGCAAGTAGCAACATTCCAGCTGCTCCAACCAACGAGCTGGCCTCATTTGGAACTCTATACAAACACCCGTAGCATGGGAAACAAACAAGAGGAATTAGAGATGTGTGCCCATCTGTGGGGGTATGATA
>NDXB01015802.1:111823-127119 GCA_002631895.1 Agapornis roseicollis | reverse complement strand
GCATGGGTTGGACTTGATGATCTTAGAGGTCCCTTCCAACCTGGTGATTCTGTGATAACAAACTCCAAAAACAATTACAAAATTAAGTACCTACAACCACCAGCATAACACATAGGATTTATTATTTATATCTGTTATGCTAATATGATGGATATGATTGTTATCAGAGCACTATGGGATATAGCATTAGAAACATAACAGCCTGCAGGAATTATATCCTCAGGTTTCACAAACATTTCCAGTAGGCAGATTGGTGCTTTGTTTGCCTGCATTTACTTCTCTGTCTTGTAAATACAAATACGTGGTCAAGGCATCTGCTCAGCCAAGAGCTGTGACTGCTGACTCAGGTACAGTTTTTCAGAACTGAGCACAGTAAAAACCTGTCTGAGTAACTGAGTATACAAATCACCAGTCATATGTGTAAATTCTTTGCACATTTATGATGATAAACAGTCACTGAACCAGCACAAAGGTTAGACACCTCTACATGAAAATCAGACCTGCGACTTCTTTAGAATAGAATCTAACAAAAGAAAATGCAGAAAATATAATGTAGGCTATGTTGCTTTTAGGTTCTGATTATTCTTGTTATCACTACTTACAATTGTTTGGAAAAGAAATACAACATTTTACAATTAGACCCTTGATCTATGAAACCACTTGAGCAACTGTGTAACAGAACATGTGAGTAGTCACTTTAATGAAATTACTACTTATATACATGAATTATCCACTCATTTTAAGTGATTTGCTGGATCGAAGTCTTTCTGTTTCAATTAGAACAGCAGAGTTAAGTTAATGTAGCAACACCAGTTTGGAGAAATTAGCAGACCAAAGGTACAATAGAGATATTCTCAGAGGGGGGAAAAAATGAAATTTGTAGAAAGTGCCCATGTAACTACACCACATCAACCTAGAAGATTAAAATAAATTTAATTTCAAACTCTGTAAGAAAACTCTACACTATTTTGGTTTGTGTAGGGGCTGAAGATGTTAATACTCCATGAACTTGGACAAAAGCCTCACTATTTAAAATACCACCTCTGCTTTTTAACTAAGGTAAACATTATAATCTCCAATGTAGCCTATTCAAGCACCAGAACAGTTCATTCAAAGCAATGCATTCTCTTCTGAAATATTTTAGTATTATAATTGAAAATTGTCTCCCTCAGATGCACCTGAGAAGCATTAACTTTAAGAACCAAATCCTTTAATACAAACGTAGCTTTTCCCACAGGCACTTGAAAATATTTAGCATTTTTTCAGTTGAATGCAATTTTCATAAGAAAGTAACTCAGTCAGATACCTGACACCACAGACAAAGACACCAAGTGAGCAGCTCCTGCCAACTTAGGCAGAGCATGATAGCAATCCCCGGTTACATATGTAAGTAGGCTTTTAAACATCCAATTGCTGTAACAATTCAAGTAATGTATGTTACTGTTATACATTATATTCACTGTTTGTAACACATGCATTTTATTCCACAACATCCAGACATTACGTATTGCACTCTCAGTCAACCTTAACGGAGGATAAAACAGATCTTAAATTCCTGTAACATTAAATTCTACCACTATGACCAGTTTGAGGACCTCAAAGCTGCCCTTTGCTACTCTAAACACAATCTGGACGCCTAATTTTAATTTTAGAGGCTAGTAATCAGAATTTGTTTGACCTAATATCGCTTCTGCTATGAAACAGATTCCTCCACGTAAAAACACGCCCCTTTCTGAATGGCACCAGTTCATCACTACTAATCACTACTGACGCTGCCTGCCGATCTTTAGTTAACTCTTCAGTTAAATTTCATTGATAAAGCTCTCAAAAAAAGTATAAGAATGAGGTATATTTAGTTCTGCATCCAAATACTCAGTCCAGTCTATCAAATCCAAAATGTTCCTATTTAACTGCATCTCTGGCAGTTTCAAGGGTATCATTTTAAAACTACAGCATATTTTGTTAAACCAAGCCCTAAAATGATCTTGTTTTACTTCCATCCACTTAGCCTGTTAATGCAGGCTAATACTGCATGTTCTTGTGGCAGCAAAACCTAAAGTGTACTGAGAAGCTACAGTGATAGATTACATGTACATGCTGTGTCATATCCAATTAACTCAAATTGACTGTGTACTGCATTATGCTGTTAGTGCATGGAAGATCAATAAATATGGAGAAAATCCAAGGAGGGTCTCTCCATTCCCATCCAATTCTAGTAGGTCTGAGACAGATCATGCTCCTATGATGTGTATGCTGCTGCTGAAGAGGGCAGGTGGTGCATAGACACCATTCAAACTTGGCCTATTCAATCTAAACTCCTCTAACTTGCCATTCATGCATAGCAAAACACCATCTGGTCCTATTTTGCCTCCAGCAATCACAGCTGACCAAAAACGATAATAACAGCTGTTGCAAAACAAAAGCCAAACAAAGGGGGGAGGGAAAGGTTAGAATGAAGTCCACTGCTGCAAAATACTCCATGAAGTGAGAAATGGAAAAAGAACCATTCAAATAGTCAATCCCCATTGAAAAGAGTCAGAGCAAAACTTCTGGTTAAACTTGAGATTTTTAATCCATCTGTCCTGCAAATTACAATGGTCAGGTGATAACATAAAATTGAGAGTATGTTGCACAGAGGTATTTAAAGGCTTTGTTCTGCAAGTTAGAAACTAATGACCCTGTGTCAGCTAAAAATTAAACCTCCTTATGTTCTTTCATCATGTGTCAACCTGGGTTAATGTGAAAGTAGAATGTGGTTAACCAGGGTGATAAAGAATCTGAAACCTTGGGAAAAGAAGGGAGCAGTTAAATGCTTGTAAATGATATGAAGGAAAACACTCTTTAAACCATACATAACACTGAAATCATATGGATACTGCATTTTTCCTGCATAAATTGCATATTAAACTATTTAAATTAACAGTTTTATTTATGACATGATAGCAAAGTTACTCCCTTAGACTTGGGGAATATGAACACCAACTTGCACAGTTTGAAACACAAGATGTTCTGCAATATGCTATTGTGGGTAATGTAAAATATAATTTTGTAGCAAGCAGGGAGATGCTCCAGTTTTTAAAGATTTAAATTTTGATATTTAAAATGTATGGTCCTGCTTGATGATTAAATTTTTTTTTTTTTTCCTGCAGTAATTAAAACTATTTTTCCTGGAATTGAACATCAGTAGTTCAGCAGCTCTTAATCAAATGTGATAAAACCCAGGATTTATGAAACCATTTAATGAGTGTAATAACACCTGCTTCTCACTGCAAATAGTTGAAAACAGACTTCAGTTGTAATTAACTCTTATCATTAGTGACCTTTTTCCAACGATACTTCATAGGTCTTCAAAACGACAATTATAGAACTAATACACAATTACTGTCACATACAGTTTAGCAACTATTTCTGAAGACATTTGTCTAAAGGTTTCAAAACAACCATAAAATGGTTCCCTTTGTTATGTAACATTGGTTAAAACTGACATGCACAAAAATCTCTACCAATCAGCCATTTCTCATGCAGGCAGACTTCCTCGTGCCTGGAATAAACATCCTCTGTCCCTGACATTAGTAGATATCATACTAAGGCTATAAGGAGCAGGGGTAGCTGTCAACTAACACCTATTACATGATTTTTTTCTGCTCCAAGAAATCTATAAATTTATAATTAGACTCTCTTGCTGTTCAATATTTGTACATAATAAACTGAGTACCTGAGGATGATGAAATATTGAAAGCTGAGTTTGTTATTAAGAAACTCACAAAGTGTAGTACCTCTTCCCTCAAGTCTGGCTGCAAATTTTTTGGGATCTGTATTCCATTATTTTTTTTGTTGTAGTCCAAGCATGGTAGTCATAGACATCTCCTCAAACAGGATTAGGATTCTGCTCAGGTTTGACACTTGCTGTTTTTAATTTTCATTTTATCATAAGCAGTTTAAGATTGTTGCCAGTAGTAATTTGCAATTTTTATCAAGACCTCTTCATTATAGCTTCTGACAGGACAGATGCTGTAATTAATCATGCCAGACAACTGGGGATAGTGGTCAGACTGCATTTGCAGTAGAGTTACTGCAGCCAAGGAAGAGAAAGAAGAAAATACAGAATTTATCCTCTTTTTCCAGAGCAAAACACCACTAATAACCTGACACCACATAGGATGCAAATGTTTCTAAACCCTTCATATGCAATACCCGCACTCTCCATCTCTCCTCTACCATGTCCTACTTATGATAAAAGTCAGACAGCTCAGGGTCAGCCGAACTCTCGAGATGGGGGGCTCACAGGGGGGAAGCCCATGGCAGGAGTTGTGTTTACATCTGAAATAGAAAAATACAAAGAAAACCACAATTTGTGCTTATCTCCAAGCACCACTCTTGAGAGGTTCTCTTTGGTGCTCCTGCAGATAAATGAAACACAGGGTACCATGAATGCTTTGTAACTCTACCACCTGCCTTTTCTCAGAGACATACACAACTCTTCAGCAGTGTCCTTCAGCAGTTGCGGTCAGTTTTCCTTCTCTTTAGTAGCTGGTGTTTTGACTTAACCCGGGAACAAGGCTGATAAGGCCGATGTTTTTGGTTGTTGCTGAGCGATGTTTGCCCTGACCAAGGACTTTGTGAGCCTCATGCTCTGCCGAGGAGGAGGGGGGACCGGGAGGAAGGAGGGACAGAACCCAAACTGACCAAAGAGGTATTCCATACCATAGCACGTCATGCCCGGGGGGTAACTGGGAGTTACCCAGAAGGAGAGGGAACTTCCCGGTCGGGCTCGTTTTCGGTGGGTGGTATCGTACCCTCTTCCCTTGTCTTCCTTATCGTTATTATTATTGGTGATAGCAATAGTGATTTGTGTTATACCTTAGCTACTGGATTGTTGTTATCTGAACCCGTGGGAGCTGTATCCCTTCGGTTCTCCTTCCCCCACCCCTCCGGGTGCAGGGAGTGAAGAGGGAAGGGCAAGAAGGGGGGGGGGGGTTGAGTGAGTGAGCGTGCTGCCTAGCTGGGTTTAAACTACGACAAGCAGCTACAAGAGCTGATCACACTTTTGGATCCCGCCAGTACCTGCTTACCCAATATGTGCACAAAAAGTCCAAAACATGAACTGAATTTTCCTAGGAAGTGTTTGCATAAGGCAACGTTTCTGGATTTTCTATCAAAGACTCATGGCTCATCGGTTTTACTGAAATGTGTTTATTCTATAGCAAGATAAAAGCATTTATTTTAGATAAGCAAAATACAAACAACTTAATTGCTGCTATCATAACTCATAAAAAAGTATAAAACAGCATAAAAACACAATAAGCAATGTAGCAATTAATAATTCATGTTACCAGTGTTTACATTAAAGCCTCATTTATGAAAACTTTACAACACATGATATGAAAACTTACAACTTTTAAAGAAAATATTTACATTGATTATTCAGTGGAGTTTTTTTTAAATATTCTACTGGTTTTACAGCATATTAAAAACTCTTGCTTTCATCTCAGCTTTCTGTAATAACAGTTTTATTTAAGTGCATTCCCCTTTAAAAATACAGTGTATTCAATCTGAAACTCATCACTTCAACACAGAATATAATATTCACATTTGTTCTGTAACTGGAATTAACGTAAGAGTGTTAATGTCAATATATATTTTCTCACAAACTATGATAGGTTTATTTGGAGAAATGAAATGAAAGGTTGTTTCAAACATTTAAATTCAGCTACTTGCATTCTGACGACATGTAGGAGAGAAAAAACTTAAGAGCTTTGGCAAAAATCTGTGATTTACTCTTTTTTTTCCATGACAAAAATGCCATCAACTAACTCATGTTATACAAGTATGATTGTATGAAAACCAATCATCATTTTACAGGTAGTTACAACTGTGCTTTAAGGGCTTCATGAGTTCATACTGCCTTGAAGTGAACTACTCACTTTTAGAGAAAGATTGTATCTTATAACTCTGCAAGGCCATTTTGCAGTCATAAGGTTCAGGTATTTATTAGGCCATTTGATTCACATATTGCAGGTAAAGCTTAAATAAATTAAAAAGGCATCACATGAAAAAGAGCACAGCTGCTTTTTTTTTTTTTAAACAAAATGATTTATAGTCAGCTAAAAGATGATACACAGCTACATTGTAGTTCTTTATTGCCTATCTAATAGACACTTTAGAGCATCATTTGATCTGTTATGCATCCCTGCATAACTACCATCAACAATTTACAGTTTTAGCTAAATATGGTTTATTCTTATCCCCTTCACCACTAAAAAGCCATGTTACAGGATCATTTTTCTTCAGAAAATACTGACCTGTGATAACACTTGAGTCTGTGTCTGAGATTGTATTTGTGACTGGTGCTGCTGAGGTGCTGGCTGAGGGCTCCCAATGGCAGGGATGGGAGAAGTGATCTGAGAAGCTACCGGAGAGTGCTGCTGAGGAGAAGGCTGTGGCTGATGTTGCATATGCTGCATTTGCTGCTGCTGCATTTGCTGAAGCTGCATGTGCTGCAGTTGCTGTTGCATTTGCTGTTGATTGATATGCTGCTGAAGATGCTGCTGTTGCAAATGTTGTTGCATGTGATGCTGAAAATGCTGTTGTTGCATTTGCTGTTGAATTTGCTGATGCATTTGATGCTGATGTAGCTGCTGCTGTTGCATCTGCTGCATCTGTTGCTGCTGAAGCTGCTGTATCTGGTGCTGCTGGCTTTGCATTGATGGACTGACTTGAGACGGAGACGGCATTGCCACCATATTTGTTCCCATAGAGCTTATCAACGGGGCAGCAATGTTTGCTGGCATGTTTGGTGCAATTGTAACAGAAGCTACAATCTGATTCATTGGCAGTCTCATGGTTAAGGGTTTTGGAGCTACTGCTCTTGGAAGGGGCTGTTGAAGAGTTTGCGGAGAGGCTGACACTGTTGCATGTTGAGAAAGAGAAGTATTCAGAATAAGGGAGGAAGACAGATTTGTGGATGCCAATGTTTGCTGAACAGAACGAATTGTCTGGGCCTCAGCAGATTCAGCAGCGGCCTGTGTTTGGAAAAGAAATTGATTTTATTTTTAACAAAAAAGACATTGCTACTGTTTACATAAAATAAAAGTCACAGCTTCTCAGGGAGACTTTTTCATCTTTTGTTTTCTGTCAGAAAAGATCATTGATCCACTGAACCATTGTATAACCTCTTCATCTGTCTCTATACGATACATCAAGTTCTTTCCTGGACAAAAAACTAACTCATGCCCTTGTTCAACAGCAGAAAGTCACAGATGTCACATACATTTTGTGGCTGAAAGAGCTAAAAAAGGCTGAACACTTTCTATATTTATATGTTTTCAAAACCCCCCTGTTCTTTGGAAGACAAATCTCAGCAGAAGCATATGCCCTCATACCAGTTACAGCAGCAGAGTTTACAAACAACAAAACTTCTCAGGCAACTTTTAAAATTTGCTTGTTGTAGATTTTCACATCTAAGGAATCAAGACCAAGGTATCTAGAAGGAACAAAAGCCTAAGGGAACGCTATCAAGACATCCAACTGAATACCCTGGAAGTGATACAGCTGCATCAGGGGGTATCCCTACTCTCACCAACTACCTTGGATAAAAAAGCTATGGTAATTATGTCTTAAGTTGGAGGAGATAAGATGAAAACTGGACTTGGCTTAAGAGTAGAATTTCCACTCAGTCTTCCCACAAGTTACTTGGCAGCCCAGGTGCCATGGATTTTGGGAGAAAATTATTTCTGATGATTTTGAAAAAGGCACTTACGACTGAAAAACTAAACTAAATTTCTTCAAAGATATTTAGAATTCCAGCTGCCATTGAAGTTAGCATTGTGATACTAAATACTTTGAGAATATTATCTAAGTCCTAGAGACAACAGAAAAACACAGCTTCTCAACACAAGGAGATGAAATTTTCCAGCTTTCAGGAATACATGTATAACATCTGATGTATTTTTAATCATTAATTAAAACACACAGCAACTTTCTGCGTGATTTACTAATGCTCTGCAGTTGTACATTCAAATAAACACCATCAGGAGTTAGATAGCATCACTTCCTTCTCTTGCTTTCTTGAGATCAAAGATATTTTTGTAATTGATCTTTATGAAATACTGATAGAGAAAGAACTACCTTGATTAACTTTTAATCATGTTTTAGATGTCCATAAGCATAATTCCGTTTATGGTATTCAGATGCAACAGATCTACAACCAGTGTAGTGTTGCTGATTAGAAAGGTAAGTTCTCAAATAAGACAGAAAAGCTTTGTTTTCTTCACAAGTTTTATTTTGATTTGGCATCCACTAAAATACTCCATATAGTTTTGTGCCAGCTAGTCTATTTGTAGGTACTCTACAAATTCAGAACCACCACACATTTCTTCCCCTCACCTGCAAGAATTACTTAAGCTTTGTCATGCAGTAACTCTCTCCAGCTCCATCTTTTGAGAAGGAGCACTTGAGGAAAAAACAAAACTCTGCAAATGGCTTGCAAATGTTAATGTGAGAAGGCCACTGTATTTTTCATGACTGAATCTTACTTTTGCAGTGAAGTGCATTATTTTGCCACCATAGATAAAGGATGATGTACATTTGCAAAGTTATTGTTTGGTAATCATTACTGTGCCATTGGAGGAATGACTTTTCTTTGCAGAGACTAAAGAGGGTTCAAGCAGCAGCACAACATCTGGTAGAGCTGTATTAAAGCAATCCTAGGATTCTACTTCTATTTTGCATAACACCACACCCCCCACCACCAATATTTAAACACCACTGCCAAAAGCTTACTTCCATTGCATGGAAGGCATTATTTGGCTTACCTTAGAAACAAGGCTTGCTCTATAGGCTGCAAGTGCCTTCAGGTATTCTTTTTTGGCAGCTTCAGTTTTTCTTTTATACACCTATTAAAAGAGATCACAATTTCACCAACTTCAATTATTAAGGTGTTTTTGCCAGAATGTAAGCAAACAAAACACTGAGGCCAAAACCACCAGAAAATACTCTACTGTTACATGCGCTTTTTCTTCCCTGAATACAGACTTTCAGGTCTACCACTGGAGCAGAACTTATGTTGATTTATTGTGAATAAAAAATGTGGCTAGAACAGCCAACTGTTTGACAAGGCCACCTATGCACACTTTACTTCCCCAGGAAATACTATCTTAATGACCCTAAGTAAATGTGATATTAGAACATGGCATATTTCAGATGCTAAGAAGTATCTGCAGTAATATGAAATAGCAAAAGATGCCTATGAAATATTTTTTTAAACAAACATTCAAAATACATATAAAAAAATATGTCTATAGAAAAGTTGTTTCATAAAGCTTGGACATTTCACTTTCCCCAAAGCATGAGGGAATAAAGTCTGCCTTTAAATCATGTTCACCATCATCTGTTGGATCACAATGAAGGTTTTCAAATGTATTTGACAAACAAGACCATTCACATCTTGCCAGAAGGCATCCTATGCAAAATCTACTTTTTCATCACAGCTTCCATTACCTGTTACTAGAAGCTGCAAGGAGTTATCAACAAGCAAATAGCCTCAAAGGATTCCCCCCCTCCACTTCCATCCATGTGTAGGAGTTACATGTGTGTTGAAAGAAGAATAACCCTCAAGGACGACTAAAACTCATTCTGTACCAAGTTTGAGTTGGAGATAACATTTTACACATGACATTGTAATGAGGCAGAGGATTGCCTTCAAAGGCTGGAAATCAGTACACTTTGTAACAAATTCATAAGGCAGATCAAAGGGAAATACTAAATGTGCTGTACCTTCCCGTTTTCTAACTTATGATTAACAGGAAACAAGAGCTTTGAAATAGGAATTGTCAAAAGACAGTCTGAACAGGACTCTAGGAGTGTATTACCTGAGATTCTTTATGAACTGCCCTTTAAAATTTGAAGACAAACACAGCCATTTAGTACTACCTACTGCCTCTTATAACAAAATGCTTTTAGGTACCAGGTCTTCATCAAGTTCAAAAATCAGTATAGCTCTAAAGAGTAAGAGGTCTACATGAGGAAGTAGCATGGTCCACTCAGAATAAAGGTAAGAAGATACTTTTTTCACAAGGATTACTATTTTACTTCTTGCCCTGAATGAATTTTTTACCTGTTTTTGTTCTTCTCCTAAACTGTCCCACATAGAAGCCACTATTTTTGAGACCTCTCCAAATGTAGCATTCGGGTTCTGCCCTTTAATTGCAGCTTGTGTATCCCTGAAAAAAAGGGCATATGCCGACACTGGCTTTTGTGGCTCATTGGGATCTTTCTTTTTCTTCTTCTTAGGAGTCTTGGGCTTCTTGCCAGAATCTGGGGCAGCTCTTTTTTCTGCAGTAGCCTAAAAAATAGTAACATAAAGAACAGTCAATATATACATGAAGTAAGTCAG
Source organism: Agapornis roseicollis (assembly GCA_002631895.1). Classification (NCBI taxonomy): domain Eukaryota; kingdom Metazoa; phylum Chordata; class Aves; order Psittaciformes; family Psittacidae; genus Agapornis; species Agapornis roseicollis. Next base: position 116,726 of record NDXB01015802.1, on the reverse strand, counting down.
GTTAATTATGAAAAAATTATTGACAGTCCGGTTTAATAATATATGGATAAAACTACTATGTAGGCAACATTTTGGAGAGTCCTGTTGCGCAAGTCTTTCCCCTCCCAAGCAGTTCTTAATTTCATCAGATCTACTGGAACTAAATGTATGAATAGTTAGTACTCCTTGTAAGCATGGCTGAGAGTCAAATCTTACAAGCTTGACCTGAAAAAATACATCCCAATGCTAACTTCCATTAAAAAATAACTAAAGAAAAAAACCCAAACTGCAGTATATTTTGAATTGGCAGTCTATGTTTTTCTATTAAGATGCAATTTCAGTAGCAGAGACCCAGAAGAGCTTGGAGGCATTTCCTGATTCCCACACTTAGACTGTCACAAGTAAGACATGGGTCAGGGGTTAAAAAGCCCACCCTTTAGGCAAAAAAGCAGTAGCAACTCTGCCGCTTCTATCCACCTGCAGCAAACACCCACTGTGTCCAGCACACACCTCCGCTGCCCCAGTGCAGGGTCAGGTGCCTGTGCAGTAGCGTTGGAGGCTCAGGTCACTGCCAGGCACTGGTACTGTTCCTACATCTCCCTCTTGCCCCTGGGATGGGGAACCCCCACAGCAGCACACCAGCATACAGGTAATTCTGGTCCCTGCATGCACCTCATGCCCTGCACCATCTTTCATTGAACTATGCACAGATTATTGCAACAAGGGAATAATGTGGCTCTAAATATACCTCCATGATATACATTTTACTTTGATATTTTGAGGATCCTGTGTAATGATCTTTCCATATGCACAATTTCCATTAACTTGATGAGAAAACCTGTCATGGAACAGTCTAAATTATGCCCTTTAAATATACTGCTATGATAACATTTGTGCTTTGTTTTGTTGATAAAATTTTCCTCTTATAACAGATTTATTTAAAGCAAAGTGTAAAATGACTAAACTTTCAGTTAAAAGACAGCTTATTTTATTTCTGTCTAAATGCATCTATGTTTTATATGACTCTAAAGAATATCAAAATGACAAAACTGTCCAAAGTTTCACCAAATCTATAAAAGCTGAAATAAATTACAAAAGTATTAAACCATATATATATATATATATACACATATATATACACATATACAGTCGGGGTATTTGCAATACATAATGGAGCTGTGGAAACAGTGTTCTGGATGCTAAAGCTGTACATGGGATTAGAAGGCAACAACAGAAGTTCATGAAAGAAAATTTCTCTGCAAGTTATTAATTATGAAGACATCACTTCTGACTCAGCAAGTACCTAACTGCAAAACCTGTTCTGGAGAAGTACCATTCCTGAAAGGGGCCTACACAGATGCTGGAGGGGGACTTATCATCAAGGACTGCAGTAATAGGACAAGAGGTAATGGATACAAACTTAAACAGGGGAAGTTCAGGTTAGATATAAGGAGGAAGTTCTTTACTGTAAGGGTGGTGAGGCACTGGAATGGGTTGCCCAGGGAAGTTATGAGTGCTCCATCCCTGGCGGTGTTCAAAGCCAGGTTGTATAGCGTCTTGGGTGACATGGTTTAGTGTGAGGTGTCCCTACCCATAGCAGGGAGGTTGGGAGTAGATGATCTTAAGGTGCTTTTCAACCCTAACTATTCTATGATTCTACGTATATTTTTATATTTATCACTATGGAGTTATTATGGAAATATCTGAAGTGAACAGGAAATTAATCATATTTCACTGTACTCTAACATTTGTATTTTATATGACCAAACTGCAGCTGAGATGATCCTGCCACCTGCCACATTCATGAAAATATAACATAAAGACATGTAAAGCTTACTCACTACAGTGCCAGCAATATAACTTACTCTATTTGATTCATCTGCATCTTCTTCATTTATAGAGCTGGATGGGGAAGGAGTGGCTGATTTACTGGCAGGTGGGGAGGGAGAAGTGTGTGGCAAATTAGTGCCTCCTAAATTTAGCCCCAGCTGTGCACTTAGCTGAGACTGGTTAATGGTGGTTAGCTGAGAAGGAGGCATAATTCCCGAATGAGTAGCATCAGTCATGTGGACAATAGATCTCATAATCAGAGAGTGATCCTGGCGATACTGGGAAACTTGTGTGTGACTCTGATCCTAAAAGAGATTGAAACAGTATTTAGTCATTAGCAGTACCATATAGAATGATCAGGTAAAGTTACTTTCACAGGCTTACAGAACTGACTTGCAGAGCTGTCAATTTGCAGTTTGGTTTGTTTCTTTTTTGACGAATTAGATGCATTTTTAGTAAATTAAATGCAGAATCAGTTTCTACACTTGCTCCAGACTTCACTTCTCCCCCCCAGTTGTGAATGAGGGCTTTTTTGTGGAATAAAAATCCCCATTTTTAAACATTTCTTCCCTTGATGCAGTGTGAAATACCCAGATAAACAACAGGGAAACAGGCTGACTGATGACATGGGGAAAACACTGTAACTGAGAAGACATAAACTGCCATCAAATACAGAAAGTAAACAAAACCAGGGCAGGGGACATGAACAGAAAGAAAAACATTTTTCCTTTACTGACACTCAATTATTCTTAGCTGCTACTAGTAACAGGAACAGGTATAAAACAATCCTGTCTGAGTGGGATTTCAAAGTTGTTTTAAACAAATCACACTGCCCAGACAGGTCTTGAGTGCAGACACCGCAGCACGCTGGAGAACATAGTCATCCTAACCACTCCTAAAAATCTTTGTTCCACCACACAAAACTACACATTTTTATCTTTAATCTAGCAGTCAAACACATGTGGAAGTAGCAAGCTATGTACCAATCTCTGACTTCATTTTTCTTGTACTTCATGTCTCAGAAACTCAAGGGCTTGCATGGCTGTGTTTCTACTGTTTCTTGAGGGCACAAACTATGTCTTCTACTACATCTGCACAACACCACATTTATAAATTAAAAGCAAGACCCTGAAGGAAAAGCCAAATGGAATCTGCCTATGAACAACTCAGTTTTCTTATTTTCAACCACACACAGATCAATACACAATGAATAAACATTTGAACAGAAAATTTTTTTTTAACAGTTAATAAGTGAAGACAACAAATAGCTCAGAAATTGATTCAGCAACCTGATTAATCTATACCCATTGTTTGAACAGATAGCAACATGAGAAATAAATTAGATTTTGAAAACTCTTTCATTATTAATAACCTGCATGGCAATTAGCAGCAGGTGCAATGATCCTTAATGAAATGACACAGAACAAAGCAGCAGTGCTGGGCCCCTGGTGTACAGTCCACTGGACTTCCACAATGGAGTCTGACCTTCCCAGTGCTCTCTTCTTAAAATAAGCCCAAACCAGTTTCCAAATATCTGTGTCTTCATTGAGGTAAGCTTAACCCAAGAGACTTTCCTTGTACATTTGTACAACTCTTCCTGAACAGAGATAGTGGTTCTGTACTCCTGAAAGCCTTTTCTTGGATGGGACAAGTGCAGCCGTACAAAGAAGAAATACATGTGTTAGAGAAGATGCACAACCTGCTCATCCATTTTATGTACAACTGCTACAGCACCCTGCTTCCCTGTAGCAATAAATCACATTATTTGGTGTTCATGTGTCTTTCTGCTGATGCCTATGCAGTATAAAGAAATCCTTCTTAGCACTGAAGTACATGTGATGTTGCATCTGGGTCCAATACAGATGAAGGTAACCCCATGAGCTCATAATCCAGATCCTGTGCACTCTTACCCTCATTCTCCCTGTGCTTCCCAAGTCATTACCAGTTTGGCTCATCATCCATACTGCACCACGGTGTTTCTTCTACTTCTTAAATTCTTTTAGTATTTTTAGTAAAGGACTGTGCTTCCTTAGAGATGAATGCATGCGCCAAAAGTGGAGCACTTGATACAGAAAGATCAAAACATGAGACTTGTTGGCTGAAATACCCATTTGCTTCAGGGCACCCTTCTGTGAAAATTTACTACCATTAACTACAGGGTCATTTTGACTGTGACTTGTATTGGCAGTGGCATCTGGAAGTCATTCAAAGTCTTTTCTAAAAGGATATCACTTTCTGCATATTACTCCATTCATTTTAGCTTACAGACATTACCTTATTGCATGAAGAAAATCTCCGCTGTTAAAGCAAAGGTGCAGATCACCAGAATGGCCATTTCTCTTTAAAATAAACTTTTTTCGTTATTTTTCAGGCAGTACTTTCTTGGAGGTCTTCTACACCTAAAAGGCTAGCTTTCGTTCTCTCTTCATTGTTACACAATACAGGTTTTTTTGTCTTTTACACTGAGGCAACAAAATGTGATGACGTGGGTTACAAACCATTTACTCCAAGTCTTGTCATTTTGGTTGCCTCTCTGATTTTACTGAGACTAAATTCTCTTGACTTGCACTGACACAGAATCTAATTTTATACACAAGCCCATGAATTCTTAAATGTCCCTTTTTCTGACACTATTCGATGCTTGTAGAGTTTTTTACATCCACTTATTCCAAATTTCCTTTTCTGGATGTCGTGGTTTAAACCCAGCCACTCAGCTCGTTTACTCACTCAACCCCCTTTTCTTGCCCTCCCCTGCTTCCAGAGGGATGGGGAGGAGAATCGAAAGAATGCAACTCCCACAGGTTGAGATAAGAGCAGTTTAGTAACTAAGGTATAACACAAATCACTGCTGCTACCACCAATAATAATAATGATAAAGGAAATAACAAGGGAAAAGAATACAGCATCTCACCAACCACCAATAGATAACTCACAACACCCCACCCCACTGAACACAGACTGAAAACCTCCTCCAACTCCCCAGAGAGAACTAGCCCTTCCGGATAACTCCTAGTTACATCCTGGGCATGACATGCTATGGTATGGAATACCTCTTTGGTCAGTTTGGGTCAGGTGTCCTATCCCTGCTTCCTCC
>NDXB01015802.1:100307-111495 GCA_002631895.1 Agapornis roseicollis | reverse complement strand
TTTAACCCCAAACCCTTGCTCTCCTCCTAATTTTTTAAAGTTGTTTTTTTGGTTTTTTTTTTTTTTTTGTTTATCTTAAAATCTTTATTAAAAGCTAAAAGTGGAAACAGCAATATTTTGTAGCTGGCTATTTAGAACCAGACAGACAAGACATGAAATATATATTTCATGCCATATCATATGAAATAAAATATTTTGTATTTCCAATATCTTATAATTTACATGCACTTACGCGTATGTACATTTGATACTGACAAACAATGTATTTTCTGCACTTTTAATTTAAGTTACATGGCTAATCAATATTTAGAAAATGGCAAAGGAATGGGGATTTAATTTTCCACTGTGTGGTATGATGTTGTGGGACTCAACCTAATGTATCTATAGAGTAGCTTTCAGACAAGGAAGTAGAACCCATTTTTTATGTTTGACAGTGGTTTGACAAGTAGCAAGAAGGTAGGGGAACTAGTCAATATCAATATTAAAGTCCACAGCATTTGTATATAGCTCCTGACCAAAAAAAATCTTCTAAGAAAAAACAAAGCAAAATTTCCAGCAATTATCTTAACTCTTATTTTTTCACTTACACTACAAAGACCAATACTGAACCAAAAGGATCTGCAGCATTTCATTATGAACAAAATGTTTATCAAAGAAGTTATTAACAATGAAAATCATAACAGGGGAACACACAGAGATACAAGTGTACTAAAATATCCACATGACATCCTAATTACATTACTACATGAAAATTGAAAAGCTCATGAATTCAAAATAATCCACTGAGAATACCATGAAAATTTTAAAGACTATCGCAAGCTCTTTTACATAAACTTAACCAGACGTAAAAGTGATACATAAGCATTATAAGCATTTGAGATTTTTGTAACATTATGCGAGAAATGACAGATTAGTTCTGACAAAAAATCATGAGCTTCTCAAGCGGACAGAATTGAGTTTTGATTGAACCTGATCTGCTTTACTGTCTTGGATTGAAGCTAGGCAAAACTTGGTGATTTTAAACACAAGTCAGGCAAAAAACTCTATCAATGATCTACTCAGCATGACAATCAGGCAAAGATATAATGTGTGAAACAGAAAACCAAAGAGAAATAACTTGTGTGATTCCTCCACAGACTAAAATGACTTTGTCTTGGATCTCTCTTTTGTTATCCTGCATGAGTGATACAAAAACCTCTAACGTACAGATACATTTACTGAGGGCAATGTCAGCGACCTCTATGGTCTCTTCAATTATACACATGGATAAAGGAAGCAAAGTACGGTCCAAAATCTTTCTCCCTTCTCAAAATGACTTTATGGCAACTCTATCTAGGCACATTGGATTTCTGTCACCACTCTCTTACACGGCTCCAAAAGTACACATTAAAAAGACAGTCAGCATTTGAGGCATACTAGGCCTCACCAAAGGAACCATAAGGATATCCATCCATCAGACTATCCTACTCTCAACTATTCTAATCTATTTAGACAGTTATGCCAAAGAAGTCATATTTAGTCATACTGCCAAAGTACACTTCTCACGGCATATGCCTTATCTATAGCTTACTTTGATTTGTTAAAGTAAAAAATTGACAAAATATTAATTTCTCAACAGCCACTGGAAAGCAAACAACAGACCAACGAGACTTAAAAAAAAAACTTAATGTGTGAACTACCATGCTTTAATTTATACAGTATGATCCAAGGTCTTTTTCAACAATTAGTGTACCTGAGCCAGCAGAAGTGAAACACACCATTGAGTACTAAGGGAAAAATTAAGGAAATAAAAGAAAGTTCATTCTTCTGTTATCAACTCATTAAGCATCCAGTAGTTAATACAGCTTGTATCTGTTTTGACAGGTAAATGCATCCAGCCATTACATCGAGATAATGTCCTAATTTCTATTCAGTCTGCATTTTGAGAATCATTTATATGCAGTAGTTTTATCCTGTTTTATCCCTGTTACAATTTTAATCTGTAAGAGTAGTCAACATTATATTTAAAAACATAACTAGGAAATTACTTCTTTAGAACATTTTGGGTAACACTGAAATCTTGATTAAAATCAGTGTCTACAGCCTTCCATCATTTAAATAGGCAACAGCTCCCTAGTTAAGACTGTAGCCATGTCAGGACTGAGCCCATGGAAGTGCCTACAGGAACATGTAGGGCTAGGATCTGCTCCTGTACCACATAAGCTAGGTTTAAGGAAAATGAGAAATCTGCCAACAAAAATATCTATGCAAAACTCAGCATTTATGGTTACGCTCACTGTGCCCTGGTTTCAGAAGCTGACTTAAAACATTATATATTCTATTGCCTTAGGAATTTGTCAGTGTCAGTGTAACATAAGCTGATGTAATATTTCAAATGATATGTTTAAGTTGAATGAAATGCACTGCAATGTAGAGTGAAATCCTCACTTGTCCCTGTCTGTAAATTACTCCCTTTACTTTGGGATAAATCAGCATATATCAAGAAGAAAACCTTAATACTCTTTTTCTCCATAAGTAAAGTATAGCTAAAAGAATCCTATTATCTAAATTTTTACAAATTGGAATTCAATGCCAATCAAAACAAATCAAACTAACAGGATGCTTTTCTCTGTCAGAGATTAAATCTTTAATAGAATACCAAAGAGTTGCACTTGGTACTGCCACTACTGAGGAATTGTCCTTCCTCTACCCTCCACAGATACTGCCATCACTAATAGATCTGTCAAACTGCAGCTATCAGAAGATTCACTACAAGCAGCAATTTCTTTTTTCTGGCAATGAGAAAACTCTCACGGTTTGCTTCATGTCTCTGTTGAAAAGTAAACCTTACCTAATTTAATTCCCAAATAAAGACTTCAACAAACAGTACATGTCCATTCAGAAGAAAAAAAGTAAAAGATTATGCTTGCAACCAGATCTAAACCATCAGTTGGTGAGAAGAGGCTTACACACATTCTGCTCCCAGAAGTACATGTAGAATACTCCATTTCTTGGTCTGTCTGCTCCCCAAGTTCAGCTACCCCAAAAATTACTCTTTTCTGTTCACACAGAGCACATACACTGCAGCAGAGACATGAAGAGAAGAAAAAACCCCCAACAAAACAAAACACAAAACCAACAAACATGAGGGCCCACTGATGTGAATCTCAAAACTGAGCAACTATTTCCTTTTGTTCTGGCAACCACAGATGTCTCTAGAAATTCACCTCCTTCTATGTGAGTTTTCTTACATGGCTGCAACCTCCAACTCAAACACGTCTTATTGGAATCTTTCTAATTTATTGTGCCTTGCTTTTCCTTGGAGTCTGACCTGCAATCATGTTTACAGTGGCCCCTCGTGTGGTTCGTGTTCCTCACACTCTCCTCTGCAGCACATACCTTCCTTCAGAGCAGACCTGACCTGCTCCAGGACATGGTCAGAGTGCTGTAAGACACCAAATCACAAGTTAAACCCATTTCTTCCATGGAACCACCTTTGGGGATTAGGCAGTAGAGCACAGCACCACCTCAGAGGTGCAATGCCAAGCAAGAAGGTGCCAAGAGATAGGTGGGGCCAACCAGGCTCAGCACCTGTTGACCAACACTGCTCCAATCCCAGCTCTGGGCACCTCTGTAACACCTCTGTGGCCTCTACTGGTACCTGTCCATTTGCAGCATGCTCAGCTATCTCTAACAAAATGCTGCATTACATGGTGAAGTAATACTAAAGCTCCCAGCTAGGCAAAAAGCACACAACTACTGCAGTAAGAGACAAAGACTTTTCTCTGAAATGTGTATAACTCCTACCCAAGATGACTCACCACAGTCAAATGGAGGGGTTGCTGTCTGGGAATTTTGTTCTCACCCATTTACTTTCCTATGACTCTGTCACTCACTCATGCAGTCTCCAAACTAGTCTGAAAGATCTTCTTGGCTGCCTTAGCTGCTATTAAGTCCTTCTGCTCTGGAAAGGGTTATGCTCTTGCAGATGGACAGCATCACAGGCTTGCTACAGCCCTCCACCCACCAACAGCAGCAGCTATGGATGCTTTAGCATCACTTAAGTCTTTGTAACCTAATTTTTACACCATTTTGCAAAGGCATTTAGAAACATATTCCTCGCTCTCTTCTCCCTAAACATCTACCATACTTTAAAGCATATTGAATCACACTCCTTTTGGACAAGGTACCCAACAGCATGATCACAATACATGTGTGACTCAGATCACAGATCTGGGCTCTCATCTGATGAGTCTGTTGCCATGATGAGTTTCTCTTCAAATTAGCAGTACAAGCTTAGGTCTGCTGTATGCAAACAGCAAAGGCACATTGCAAACAAACCCTGAAAAGTGAATTAAGTCGCAAAATGTCAGATAAATGCTGTTAGCAGTTTTGTTACAATCTCTACAACTTCAGGTGCGTCAGCTACTAAATCAAAGGCAGACTTCAAAGGTTCTTGTTTATGCAGTAAGCAACATGGGAAGAGACTGCAAGAAAGCATGACAACTAACAAACATTACCAAAGGTAACAAGAACTGTCAAGAAATTTTTTGGGGGGACAGACATGGGGGCTACATGGCACTTGTTAAAAAATTGCTATGAGTGTTAATAGCTATGTTCTGGGGGGTATTTTTTTTTTTGCGGGGGTGGGGCAAGTTAGGGTTTTTGCTTGAGTTTTGTTTGTTGTTGGCTTATAAAGCAAATCAGAAAAGTAGGTCTCATTACCATTTGTATTACCAGAGCCGTGTATTTTCTTTCCAGCTACCTGACAACATAGAATAATTTAAAACTCCACAGACACTTAGCACTTCTTCATAGCTTGAGAACTTGAAGTGGAAGCTGAGTATTGCATAAGCTGTCAAAGGGGAAACAGGGGTGTTAACAGCAGGGAATAGCAGGAATTGCAAAGGAAGTTTTCAAATGACACAAGAGTAAAGGTGGTTGGGACCAATGAATTCCTTGGCCAGGTATAACATATCCAGACCAGCTGCATCATCTGCCCCGTTTTGGCTGGCTTAAGAAATTAACACCTAATTTACAGAGGCAGAATAGTTTAAAGCCATTGCAGAGGCTTAAGGCTCAGCTAGCGTTCACAATCATATACGTCTGTGTTCCTTCTCAGCTCAGTTCCCAAGAGTATCTGAGATTCTCCCTAATTCCTGATGGCTTTCCCATGGGGTTACATAATTTTCCACATACTCATATGGCACATCTCAATTTTTTCCAAAGCTTATGCTTTTCGATTTAGGCGTTATTAATATAAACCAGTCAAAGTCTTTTTTTCCTGACTGTTCAGCCAATGTTACTGTGTTTCTTTCATGCCCAAGTCCCTCATGTATCTCAACATGTAATAACCTACTGGCATCAATCTTTAATTTTTAACACCACCAGAAACTGCTATTCAAATAGGTGTCTTTGGCAACTGTTGCCACTTCGTTTCCTATGGACAGGTCCTTCCCTGCAGTTACTATGAGTTGCTAATTTTTGAAAACACCAGAATCCATTTCATTCTTCAGCCATAACGGCTTATTAACAGATGGCTCATTGTGCTGTATCAATGAGAAAGGAGGGAAGAGCATGTCTCTCAGAAAAGTGACTACATTATCCACACTGATTACTACAATGTCACAGAGGACATGAAAATCTACACACTATTAAACCCCTATTATTTAGCACATCATCAGGCTAGCACTGTCTTCATATCACGTTAAAAGTTGTTGCATGAAATCACCTCTGTCTGTTGCCTCCAGGGTTTCCAGCCCATTGCCTACCTCCCCCCAAGGTCCCATGAGCTGTGCACATACACCCCCTGAAAAGTAACTAAAAATGCACAGCCACAGCATTAGACCTAAAGTAACATCTTTAACCTTACACCAGCAAACGAAGTAAGACTCTAAAGACCTGAAAGTTCATCAGCAAAGCACACAGCTCAGATCTGTGATAGAAACCAGATCATCACAGCGCTGAGCTGACAGTGGACACCAGAGCTGCAAAATCCCAATGTAGTCTTAACGGCCTAATTTTACAAAGCATCTACCACCATTTAAAAGGTTCTGTATATTGTCAAATGTTACTGATCTGAGCCATCAGAGTATCATTTAATTTGGTATTACTTAATTTTGAGATTAATTTTCTTGGTAACAGAAACTTAAAAAACATGGTGATAACAACTACCATTTCTGCTGAGAAAGTCTAACACAAGCTGGAATGACACTGTTGATTTTAGAACTCAACTTTGGTTAATCCACCAAAGTAACCAAAGAAAAAATAGAAATAAGAAAACTCTGAAGATAATCAGTCTAGTCAGAATAGCTGCCATTCTTATAAATGGATAATTATAACCTTTTAGCATTAGTTGCATGTTTTATATTAAAGAAGAAAATAAACATGTTCATAACAATAACAAGATCTTATTTTAATAGACCATTCCAAGCGTCAAACACATTAATGACCCATGAAATAACTGTTTCATTTGCAACACGTTAAACAATGTTGTTATAATATTGTATTAATTGAAAACCTACTCCATTCTTTCTAGATAGGAGATTACAGAGTAGGTATTAAAAGAGAAATTTGCAAGTAAGTTTCACTGTAAAGGAAAATTAAACATACAAATTAGAGGCACGCAGTCTGGTGAGTAGTGAAACAACTGTCTTTTGCCAATTCTAAATTAACATTTTTAGCTTTTACTCTTGCAACCTTTTGTTAATCTATTCTATTTAAAGCTAATTAATAATTTGGAAATTCAAACTACTAAAAAATATTTAGACCTTCAAACAAAAGGCACCACTGTTTCAAAACTTTAATAATATTACTGTTGTATGCAGCCTTTAAAAAGGGCAAATATGCAACTCAGCTCCTTAAAGCCACATCATTGAGCTGTTTATTAAAAAGTCTCTTCCTGTAATAAAAGCAATAGTCACCACCATTGTGTCTTTGACTTGAGCACAGTGCCACTCTGAAGTACCAATGTAATTAAAGATGAGCATATTCCACTATGAATTAGCCTTATCTCTGCAGAATACTGAATGCACTGATGGCATGGCAACAATTATTAAATATAAACAGGCTCAAATCTTCAACAAATAGGAAACACATTTTCTCTAGCAGCACAAGTAATACAAAGAGCAATATATGTAAAATTATCTGTCTGGGTTTGTAACATCTGCACTTTTTTGAATAAAAAAAAAAAAAACAGACTGAAAAGAGACAATTATTTTACTGTCTGTTTCTTAGATATCAGAAAGAGAATTTTGAAATCCATCAAAGCTAACCTTCTGTTATGTACAACAGGCTAAGCTGAAAAGAATGTTAACAAGTTCAATTTTCATTTAATCAGCACTACTGCTCTGTGAAATGTTTCATTGCAGGAAAGAAATAAAAATAATCTATATGGTAATTATGAGGATGAATCTCCAGTAACTTTCAGCTACATGAAAGGTCAGTTCTATTCAAGATATTTTATCAGTCCCCTGCACATACTCCTGTCCTGTCATTTTAAATCTGAACAGCATTTTATTTTCCCATTTACAGCTACCTGCAGAATTAAGTACTTAAGCCAAATAAGAAGAAAAAAAAAAATGAAAAAGAAAAAAAATGTTGAATGCTGGCAAAGGCTATAATAGCATGGAGACAAATCGTTCAGCTGCTCTCTCTCAAGCCTCTGGGGCTGCAGATTTTTCTTCTCCTGGTGCACTGTGGGTATTCAAAACTTGTTCAACATGATTTCATTTCATTTCAGGCACTGCCTGAGAAAACTAAATTACAGAATCAATCATACAGAAGGTCAGAGTGAGACTTCATTACAAGTATTGCATGCTTGCATGAATATCTTTCATTTATGACTGACCCAATATGTCACAATAGCTGTCTAGTAAAAATAATCCACTTTCTGAAATTGATGTACTACTGATGTCAATGCTACTCAGCAGGCTGGGCAGATTAGAGAGGTGTTAAAAAAAAGGAACCCTCAGGAGCACAAGTGTAGTTTTATAGAATTGCCACAGTTTGCAGATTAAAATAATTTTTCTATGGGCAGCCCAGCAGAAAACAGAGCATTAATATAAAATATTGGGGGCTGATTTTTAATGAAGGTATTGCTGCTGATTTCTATTTATTTATATTCAAGTATTTATGGGGATAATATTTGCATCATATAAATTCAAGTGTTCTTTCAAGCCAAATGTTCATCAACACACCATTTTTCAGTGGCTCATTTCTGAACATCAGAATTATATTTGCATATAAATAAAATATTAAAATTAATCAAACTGCCTCCATTTTATCTCCTTTGCAGTTGTCACTTCTTAAATGTAGAAAAATGCTGTTAACTAAGATAAACATGTTGTGCTTGTTGCAGATGATAATTAAGTTAATTAACATTGTGATGAATTGTCACTCTTTCCATAAAATGTGTATCTTAACAATATGAACAATTCTTAACTCATAAATACAAACTTTTAGTAATTGCTAGGCCACATTTATAAATATCCTTCTGGCACCACTAATGATTTTTTCAATGTAGTAATTGACAAATAATGTGTTAAAACCAGAATTTTATATTTTTGGTCTTCCTGTGGGAAATATGTGAGATACTTGCAGAAATATTACAAGACGGCTAGCTAACTCTATATCCTGAGGGAGACACAGGAAAACCTTGACATAACCTATTTTTAACCATGCCTCTGGCAATTCTGAATTCAAGTTTATAGGTGAACATGTCAGGTAGTACATAGAAAAAAGCCAAAGACACACAGTATTAATCATAATTCTGTCCAAGCCCATTTTAGTTTTTCAACATTTGTGATTTAAAATTTCATGACATTTCTTCAAGGTGATATTCTTCTACTGGACTTTTCGACAGGGTAGGACTACATTTATATAAATTACATATTGTTTACAGGAAAGCTATTTAATGTTTCACAAGATAACAAACTCAGTACAATTCATACTAAAATAATTTAAGTTTATATTCAGCTAAAGAAGCTTTAGTGATTAGCAACACACTACTAATACAGCCTTTAAACAAGACCATCCTAGTATCGCTGGGTAAGAACATTGTTCTGTAAGTGTATATGAACATCATAATTATTTTACAACCCCATCTTTAGTTCTTTCATATATAGTAAATTCAATTGACCATGAAATGAAATTTCATAGTTAAAATGCCTCCTTTACATTTTTTTATTGCTGCAATAAAGTTTTTATAGCTCCAAAGGCAGGGTAATTCATGAAATGTCTAATTTAAAGATTAATTCTAATAGTATTAATAAATAAATATTTACCAGTTTAATAAAGTCACATTTTTCACATAAAAGATGATATGTTTCCATTTTCGATTTCTGAAGTACAGATTAACTGCTGGAAATTTTGAATACTAAAGAGAACTAAGTGAGCTCAGCGGGAACCTATGCAAAGATCTTCTGTTAATGTTTTTAAACTTCCTGAAACTACCCAGCATTTACAAGCAAGAGAAGATGACTACTGACTAAAACACAATGACAGGGGCCACTCCAGCTCACAGTATAAAACCAATCAAGCAGCTGTGGGGAAGTGTCTGACACACAAACTATGTGGCTCCTCCATGTGAAATTACACTATTCATCAATTCTCTGCAGCAAAACTACACACAAGATACCAATCTGCAGCTTTGAACTCACGATCACCCTAGAAAAATGCCACTGGACTATAAGGGATGAGAAAGCATGAGCTTCTCTAGATCTTCTCTTTGACCAGTATGGGAACAAACTCTTAGTATTGAAGTTAACACACACTATGCCGTTAATTTCTACATTGCACAATCTACAAAAGAAGCAAAAGATGAAAAGCCTTTCACTCAGTGCAAGAAGAGGTACAAAGAGGCCTCTTCTGGCTGGAATGGTTTAGGTAACAGTATTTAGTCATGGAAGAATCACATTCAGTGAAAGGATACAAAATTAAAAGGCAAAACTGGGTCAGGTTGCTAAACAATAACATTGATCAGATATTCATACACGTAACACAACACTAATCCAACTCATGATATTTATTTTGTATTTCTGAGCAAGTTTCATAGTATCATTGAATCAACTAGGCTGGAAAAGACCTTTATCATCAAGTCCAACCTTCCCTTTACCCCAGGACTACCAAGTCCACCAAATTTTGTTGTATTCAGTGTACACATGCTCCACTACTTTAGTTTTCCGCATAACATTCATGACTCTCAGGTTATACTAATCTGATTTTTCTTTAGTAGTTGCCCAAAATATCCAGCACATACAAAATCCAATGCAAATTTGGATCTGAAAAGAAGCATTATATCCTGCAAGGCCTGTTATAGACAGTTTCTGCTTTTTATCTATTCTGTACCTCTAAAGTAGTCAGCAGTTTATTATTAGCTCTGTACTAGCTACTCTTCATGAAGTTTCCTCTCCAAGGAAGCATTTAAATTTGAAATGAACTCAGAAGCCTGCAGAATTCCACAGAAATATTTGCTGCATGGTGATTTGTAAATGTTTAATCAATTTTTGCTTGCCAGAATAATAAAACAGAAAAATAATGTACATGAAATCATAAACATGACAACACAATTTTTATTATAGTCCAGCAGTAAATCTGTATTTTCACCACACAAAGTTTAGCAAAAGGTCCTATATAAAACAGCTAATCAGAAGTTGATGCAAAATATCTGTTCAAGCTAAACAATCATTCTGTCTTCAATATGCAATATAGAAACTAATTCTAATTCTATCCACTGAGTTTAAAGTGCTAAGTATGATAAACTGACTCACAGCTGTGCCTCATCACTGCGAGTCTGAATGCTACTGCACATCGCTTGGAGAAATCCAAGCAGGGAGATCCCTCAATAAAAGGGAAATATAAGTAGAAACTGCCTGTATGCCCTCGTGCTGAGATCAGAGCCATACAGTATGTATAGATTCTGGAGAAGACTCCATGCAGCCTTGGTTTTGATTGTTGTAATTAACAGGAATGATCACAGGAATTAGCCTAAGCCTACCCATCAGTCGGCCCTTCCCCACACCCAGATCATCACTTCCCACTACTGGGTGCTAGAAACAGCCCAGAACAGAACAGGCTCAAACTGCTTCACCCTATATGGTCATCAAGAGCACTAGACAGAACATAGTCTTCTTATGGCCCTATATTTCTCAGTATGGTCAAGATAATACATCTGTATCATTCTACTTTAAGTTAAAAAAAAAAAAAAAAA
>NDXB01015802.1:71843-92774 GCA_002631895.1 Agapornis roseicollis | reverse complement strand
AAATAAAAAAATTATAAAAAAAAATTTACTACTAAAAAAAAAAAAAAAAAAAAAAAAAAAAAAAAAAAAAGAAAGTTTTCAAATTATCCCTAAGTGCAAAGGTACAATACGTGTAGCTCTAACAGTGGATAAATAAGTGGGAACAAACTCTCTCCTATTTCAATAAGCTTAGCATTTTAGGGGCTCCAGTGCCTCAAAATGGCCCTGCAACTGATTTTTACTTTGAAAAGTAAAATTCTACATTGTTTTGCTCTACATATATTCCTCACACCACCCATACTATGTTCTGATTGCCAAGTGGTTTTATTACTTTTTGTCTTATTTAAGTAAAACAAAGGGGAAAGTGACAACATAATTCTTCACTTTATTAAAACTATGTAAGCAAATGATGTAAGGAGGAATGTCAAAGCTAAAAGTTACAAGTACATATCCTTTGATTCATTCTGTTCTTGGGCTACAATATTTAATACCCTATTGGGCATGACTCAAGCACTGATGTCAGAACCTGGCATATTTAAGGCTTTTGTTAGTATGGATCATAACTAATATTATTTAAATTCATTTTTTTTGTTTCTGAAGTAGAAATCCATTGAAGGCATAAAATTATCTGCAAGTATTTCTAAGATTAAACTTCCTTATTATCTAATGGTACCTATAACAACAAAAGAAAATAAAATGGTTATTATCTTAAGGACCTAAACAATTCAAAAAACAAATTAAGCTTAGAGTGAAATAAGAACTGGGTTAGAAATCCTCTTCTGAACAGTTAGTCTGCGAATGTAATTACTGAAGAAACTACAGCTAATCAGCTGTGAATTGTATCCATTAATTAGTATTTGCCCTGGAGAAATGAGAAAAATCAGTAACAATGTTAACACTGCAATGCACTGATGAGTACTGAAACACAGGCCCCTCAGCATTTAGGCAAGCAGGTGGCTCCAATGGTCCAAGTAATTTAAAAAGCTCTCACCTGAAGTGCAGAGCTGGAATTACAAAGCACTTCTTGCATATCTTTGTATCTATATAAGGCTATAATTAATGGCTTTTAATTTAGAAACACTTTGTGATCAGCTGGGAACAGTTATAAATCATTCTAAATAGAACAAGGGGTTCTTGTCTATTTTAGTAAGATAATTTGGGAAAGGTGTTTTTTGTGGAATGACTCTTGTTGCAGTCAACATTCTTCTCCATTCATTTTCTAAAGGATCTCTTGCTCAGGCCCCTCATAAACATCCCAGGGCATTTCTATAGTTGACAGCAAGCATTCAAATCAAAGGTGAGATTCAGCAATTGAGTCTGCCCAGATATACTATTGTGGGGTCCCACCTGTTGGATTTCCCTGAGATGGAAAGAAAGAACAAAAGAGCAAATGGAAGAATGAACAAAAGAAAGGGAAGGAAGAAAGGGGAAGGAAGGGGAAGGAAAGCAGATGTAGCATCTAGTGCAGCTATATTTTTGTTTCGTGCTGGCATTGGGATGCTTTGCCAATCACACCGCCATTGCAATTAGCACAGTTTTGCATAACCTTTTGCATCTAAAGATCTCAGAGCATGCTTGATCTGTTACAACAAAAAGCATAAAATCTTTCCAGCTTCCTTTGGCAACACATACCATTGCCTTACAAACTGCTGTTTCCTTTGGTTTCAAGAGTTTGAAGTCCATCTTAAGTTTTGACGAATACACTAAGCATGAGCACCACAAATGGCAAACCAACAGAAACCACAGGCATATCTGATTTAATGAACTGCAAACAAACAAAACCAGTTCTGAACTTCTTGTGATTCACAGCTTTCATTCTTCATATGAATCATTGCATTAATACTGCAACAACTCAGTCCTCTAGTCTTTCATGCTGCAAAGGCACTTGAATCTTGGACCTACTGAAATCCATGTCCATGAAATGAAGAATGTAATGAGAGACTGGATGTTTGCTTATCAATACCTGGTAGAAAGTATGTCAGGAAAATTGGTTATTTCTATAATGGCTTATTGAAGCTCTTCTCTTGGTTTTGACTATTAAACTTGAAGCCAAACATCTAGCATTATTAATCTCTTCTAGGAAGAGTGTGTATTTGCAAAGCTAATAGAAATTCATGTTCTCTATTCCTTCACCAATACATGCCCTAACAAATACACAATCAACTCCTGCCCAGGAATGGGGATATAAGAACTGTAGCACTGCCCCACTTCTAGAGACTGCATGTTTTCATACAGCAAACCTCCCTAGCCAGATGCTATGATTCCTGTTTGCAAATCAAGTGAACAGCCACTTTCAATCAGCATAGTACCGTGCTACTTGAGTCTTCAAGCCACCCTCTGCACTCAACCTACTAATTGGTTAGTTATGAAAGCTGAGGTCGATGAACAGGTTATTTGAAGAAAAGTCTGGTAAGATAAATGTCACAGAAAACCTTGGAAGTTTGGGCTTGGGTAAAAAACAGTGATTAAATGTCCACAGTCTGAATTCCTACTAAGAAAGAAAATTTCAGAACATCTCAAAAGGTTAAGCAGTGGTTACTCTCTGGCTCTTCTTTCCTAACTGTCATGAGTCAAAAGCCACAGCAAGAAATAAAACAAGCAAAGGAAAAGTTGGCACCACAAAATGATACTATTAAAAACAGTATAAAAAATAAACCAAGTAACTAATTTTAAAGGTTTTATGGACACAGTAATATTTTAAACCTATAAAATTTAATGGGAATTTTGCTACTGATATTAATGGAGAAATTATGTTACTTGCAACATTCAATCATTAGTATTTATTGAAAATCCCTATATTTCTGTTCTTAAACCAACCCAATTGTGATGTAACTCTAATGTGAAAAACATTGGCAGTCACATCCACTATTCATTTCCTAAAAAGTGCAAATACCAAAATACATAGGTAACTTAAAACCAGACACAGAGGAGCCCAGACTTTTATCTGAGAATCCCTATGAAACAAAAATGAATTTTTAACATCTGACATTTTTATCTTTAACAGTAAATTTCAATTTTCCAGGCAAATATATTAGATTTTCTAAATAATTATTTTATAATATTGCTACTTAATTTAATAGTGCAACCACAAATTAAAAAAAAATTGGAAGGGTTATTGTTCCAGTATGGAATACCACTAAAATTATGGAATGTGAATGTCCCAAATGAAAGTTGAACCAAATATATATCCGGAACAGGAATGAAACACATTTTATAATCTTCTCTTAACTAATCAAGAGACTTACATTTTGCTTAAAAGGAATGACTACAATCCTGTATCCAAACATTACATATCTTATATCTGAGAATAAATAAAAAAAAATGCAATAAAGCTATTACTGAACCCACTCCCTGCATCCTTGTTTTTTTAAAGAAAGCCCTACCCCAATCCTTACTGCAAAACACAATTAAGGCTTTGTTATCATGACACTAACAGTCTTTTCATAATTACTACTTAATGTTTAGGCCAAATACACATTTAAAGTTTCTCAGGATAGTATCTCCAGACAAAACTCTCACTGGCTTCATGCTGAACTGTTGCCCACAGAACTAGCTCCAAACTAGCCCTGTTACAAAACTACATATCCACTTGTGTATGTACTTTAGGCAGTTGCACACCCAAATTCTATTCTTTCTGATGCCAATTTATTGCTTATAGTTTACGGCAGCCTCAACTGCTCACACTTCCAATTCCTGCAATAAAATTAGGAGCCATATTTTTTAAAATACAGCCATTAATAAAATCATTCTTTTATGGTGTGAGCTTGCTCATTAATTTTATATAGAATAGTATCTACTTGCACAAATACATATTATGGCAAGGATCTCAGTTCTATCTTCATATTTGGCAAATTAATTCCTCTGAGGTTATACTATCCTTACGAGTAAAAAGAGTGATAACGATCCCAAAAGATGTAATTACAGACCAAAACTAAATTACTTCGCAGGTCTAAGTACTGTATCTTAATAATATCACCGGAGAACATCTTCACTGCATTTGGGCAGATTTGATTTTGCTGCCTGACCAATAATTACAGCTCTGGCAAATACAATGTCTGATAAGGACATCAATTAAGAATGAGCATTGTGTTATTAAAAAAAAAAATATTCATCATGTTCACAGCCTGATTGAATGAAATGCCAAATTAAATTAATGGAGATTGCTAAGTCTAGCTGGCTGGTGGCGAACCATGCAGAAAGTGGGACAGCACAGACAATAAACTGTCTGTAATTAAAAGATGAGAAGCTGGACTAATGCTCCTTCAGCCTGATTACACCAAACAAAACAATATACACTAAAATTATTCTGGCAACAGAAGTAGAAGGAGTGGGAGGAGGGCTGGCAGAGGGGGCTTTTCTTTTTCTTGAATAGTCTCAACTATCCCTACCTATGAACAGCAGCATCCTAACAAGATGTATTAAATTAAATGTTGGGGATTTCCTCATCAGGAAACAGAATTTATTTTCTCAATGAATGTAAAAATAACAGAAGAGAATTCTCCAATCATTTCTGTGCTAGATGGATATCCAGCTAATCTCTGTAGAAGCTTTAAAGTATGATGTGTTCACAGCAGGAATAGAGTATTCTTTTCTGGAAAAGCAGGTCCTTCATGACAGTTTCAATATTTATAATTTCATATTATTTTATAAAATGTAAGTATTCTATTTTATTTTTTACTGCTAGAAACAATGAGGCAGATTTTAGTAGCTGGTTGAAGGAGGGAAAACCACTAAAGTTGTTAGAGACTTATATTGTTACAGGTGAATGAAGCATCATTTAAAACCTGAATACCTTGTAAATAAATAAGTAATTTTAGCCCATAATGAATGCAAAATGTTATCTGTGATTTTGACATTACATAGCTACCCATGGAAATTTCTGCACCCCTCTGGCAGGATGCTAACATTGTAGAAGAAACAACACCCACTGCCAGGCGTAAGAAGTATTATTTACTATAGACAACATGTACCCATTGAAGGTTACGAATTGCATCACTGAGAATAAAGGAGGTGAAGAGTTGGACCAGATGCAGTTAAAAGGCCATCTGGGTCAGTCTTTGACCAAATGTCAGTATGCAGACTATCCCAGTTACATCAAACAGCTACGGACACATGCACAGACATAATGCTTTTGTTAGGAAAAGATAAACTTTTTGAAGGATTTCACAAGGTACTGGACCACCAGGTAACATGCATTATATATGCCAAGTTTATACTTGAGCCTTTCCCTTCATATTCTTACAGCAAATTTTCAATAGAAATCAGCTTTTTGAGACACAGCATTATTCTTCTTTTCAGTAGATAATATCTTGTGGAAGGGGGTTTATTTCCTGCTAAGTTTTGCCTACTAATTTTCTAGGAAAGATCTTCATGTATGTGTGGAAGACTATCCAGAAGTGTTAGCCTCGGTGACTTTAGACACCAAAACTTACTACACAACAGTTATTTCTCTCAATTTCTTCCACATCTAACATGCCATATCAGGATCGTGCAATACTCAGGAGGAAACTCTGACCCCATTGAAAACAAAAGCTTAATTTGCTTAAGAACACATCATTGATGAGCAACAGGCCAAAACCAGACAGGAGCACAAAATGTTAAAATAAATGTGTAAGTAAGCACTCAGTTCTGCAGCCACATCACCAATGCTGAGTTTTAGGCAAATGAATAATCTCATCAGTGGTTTATTAATTATTGAATCTGTATGTAAGACCTGTACAATCATATATTTGATAGTCTTTTGACATTTAAAATCTTAAAAGCCTTTAATTCAAGGGACCATTTAGATTCCAATGTTTGAGTCTTAAAACATCTGCCACACTAATTGTTGTACACATGTTTATATACATGTGTCTATGCATGTATGTATGTATACACACATATTCTCTTTGCTGAGAGCTAAAAAAATCTCAGGGGGATGAAATGCTTGAGCAAGACACTAAAGAAAAACAGACACTGATATTTTATTCATATATCCTCAGATCTCCATCAGACACACTGCCTTCAGACAGTACAGACTTAAAAGTTTTAGAAAAGCAATTAGAATGAAACATTTGAAGTTACTTTAAAAGCTTTCAGCCAGCAAATAAAAACTTCAACAATAACAATAAAAAGCACTGACTTAATCTCTCTGTTTCTAGCCAAATTCTTTATTATGAACTCCTTCAGTAAATTCCATGGCCAAATCTGTAACTGAATGATATTTTGCAAAGTGTGATACTGTGTGAGTCTTAGAACAGTAATGAAATGAATATTTAATGGTCTCATGTTAGACATTTTCAGATCTCTTAAGAAGGGTACAGTCTATAAAAGCTTTTACAAGCAAGAGGTAACTTCATAGGATTATGCAGAGCATAATTCCATTGACTGACAGTCGAGTCAATTCAATGTATGTCAGATTTTTAACGCTACTTTTTCCATATTTAAACGCTTAAACACGAAAAGGTGCTCCAAAGTACAGTCCTGGTCGTAATATTTATACAAGTTTAAGGTGTTACAAAATTAGTCTGATTACTGAAGATCTCTCCAAGATAAACATACGAAGTATTTTCCTGTCACTTGCTCAAAGAGTTTCAATTTACCATTTTGGCTCTCTGTAGACAAGAATAATTTTCTATTCTGCCTACATTACCTTCAAAGGTATTAAAATGGAGAACCAAGCATGGATTCTAGGTGTATTCTGTACCCACCTACATATACTGAGACTACTTTTCCTCTGTACAAGGCTAATACAAATATAAAACTTAGACCAACCCACTAAGATTCACACAAAAAAAGACTCCACAAGATCTGCAGATGTTACTTCAAAAAGTTCTGGAGTAAATTTGCTATCATCACACCCTGTTGTTGCCTGAAGCTTAAAATAGATGAAAGGACCAAATGTTAAGATAAAGACATTCAGTAACAAAGCCAAGGAGAGGCCACTGTAGTTCAAGTATTTGTTTAAAAATATATGAATATTTAAAGAATGTGTTTTCTTTCTTTGCTTTCTAACCTAGAGAAATTTGCAGTGATGAACTACAAAATTATTTTTGTGATCGCACTCATGAGCATGTACTTGTTGCTGGAATAAACACAGAAAGAACATATTTGTATGTAAGCTTATGTGTTTTTTTCTACAACTTTGTAGCAATTTGTATTCAGCAGCAGAAAGGTCTTCTCAAATACGCAGTTTCAAAGCATCCATTCAATGTATGTACTTTACAAGGTACATGTCTCTAAATAGCTCAAATTCTGCATAAGATATTACTTCCTATGGCATCAGAGAACAGATGCCATTTAAACTATGCTTTTTTTCCACAACTGCTTTAAAGGGTAAAGCACAATTGCTTCCTTTCCATACCCCTGTGAGAGGGTGGAAACATCTTTACTCTCCATGACATTTAGCAAATGGATTATGATCAACAGCCTTTAAGAACAGCTTCAACATATACACATGGTACTGCAAAATAACTTGCAAGAAAGACCAAAAAGAAATCTGCTGACATCATTCTGGGGCTGCCAATCTACCTTCTCACAGCCCCCCACGGCTGATACAAGCACCAATGCCAGCACTTTGCACCACAACTGGAGTCCACCAGCTTGTGCCCTGCTCAGAGACAGGAGTCCTCTAGCACACATGGGACCTGAGAGCCAGTGAGGTCCTGAGCTAGAGCAGCACCATGACCCCTCCTGTCCTAATATACCAATGTCAGTATTAAGGGCTCTTCTTTAATTCCCCTCAGCATGGATGTAAGACAACTGTACACCTCTATTCAAGCATTCTTTTACCCTCAACAGTTTATTTTTAACTGCTATATGGGATGTTTTTATACTTTTTAAAGGGCAAAAATGCATAAATATAGAACTGCTTTCACCATATAAACATTTCTGTTTCACTTTCCTCTTCGAGGCATTAAGCTCATACAACCAAGGTGTTAATCATGTCTACCCCCCCCCCTTTCATTTTATGTAAACTGTCTAATCATTGAATCAAAGTATTTCTTAACATAATGACAACATTTTCTTCTTAGAATCCCAAGAAACAGTTTTATATCACTATATTCAAGATTACTGTAACATTTTCTCACACGAATTTAAAGTGAAGTGATTATACTGCAATTGGGCTGTAAGTAGCTTTTCTCAAAATCTTGTATCAAATTTCACTCACTCCAGCAAAAATTGTAAATTCCATTCTAGACTGATTCAGCTTTACTACACCAGCAAATTATACTGAGTTTTAAATATAAAACTGATAGAGAAAGGGTGAAGCAGATGTACACATTTTATAATAATCATAATGGAGGCCAGTCAAGACACTTCCAGGCTAAAATCAGCACATACGAAAAATCTTAAATATCCCAACTCTCAGACATGTTTCTGTGGGTTTCTGTGATTTTTTTTTTTTTCTGAAATCAAATACTTTTCACTTTAGAAATACTAACCATAATTGAATTAAAAAATTGCCTTATTTAAATGTCTGTATTAACTTTACTTCATTATATGCAAAGCTGTACAAAGCAAGCTGTCTACTGCAAAGACAGCCTGCAGGATGTAATTCTGCTTCTATTACACACACATCTGAATGAGAAACAGAGAAAAGCCACCCCAAAATACACCAGCTCCAGAGCTGGAGTCAGGGATGATAACCCTCAAGCAAAGCTCTAAGCTGCAGCATGCAATAAGCAATGCCCTTCTATGTGGAAAGATCAGGAAAGCACAAATGAGGTTCAAGGATTTCATATGCTACCCTAGTAAGAACAGAGGTTGCATAAGAAAATGACAGACAGGCACAAGATTTGGGAATTTTCCTCAGATTAAGACATTCTCCAATTTGAGAAAACTACCCTGTCAATTTAATATACATATATAGATGCATTTTGGAAATGGGCACATCACTTCCTCCAGTTTCTTTATCTTACACCAACTTTAAACCTGGGAGATTTATCCAGTATTTTTCATTGAGACTGGATTACAAATCCCATAGCAGGGAGGTTTCTGAGGAGTCTTCAGCAACAACTAACTTTATTTAAACATGCAAGATTGAATTGCATGCAATGTCCTGCAATAACAGTGGAAGAGAATTAAATTTGAGAGTGAAATAATTCCTCATGCTAGCTTGTATTCCTAATTTATACCACTAATCAGGCTTCATTTATGTATCTTTAACTTCTCACTGTTTTATTCCAACCTAAAGGCAACATCTTGGACAGTAGAAACTTTATTTTGTAGGTGAGTAACATACTTTAATTGCATGACTACAGTCTAGCATTTTCTTCACTTAACTGGGTCACTATATTTCTTTTTGTAAGTGGGCACAGAAATGACTTCTGCTATTGATTGCAGTCCCTGAGGTTCTGCTCAGAGTTGAGGACACACAAATTGGTACACAGCAAATTCCATTTGTGACGAGTGAAATGAAGAGTTTCACTCAAAACCTTTACTCTATGAAAAATTAAAGAACTCCATGAAATTACTGATGCTAAAATTATGAAATCTTCTACTGAGCAAACCAACACTAGTTAGTTAAGAAAAAACAAGGTGCTCTGTTTACAATCTTAAAATTCAACCTGACCCACATGTGCAGGGCTAGAAATGTGTAGCAAATTATGAAAGTCAGACCCCTCAAGTCTTCAGGTGATCTCCAGCACTGATGCTTCAAAATACTAATGACTAATTAGTGTTAGAATGAAGTGCATATTAAAAAGCATACCATACATCTCAATAACGTAATTTCTCCTCAATTTTCAGATGCCATAAAAAATATTTTTTAATGTAAAACAAAAAAATGGTAATAAAAGCTCTCTTGAATAGTCAATGTATTGATGCAAGCAAGCCTGAACCTTGATGCACGCAAATTCTTAAGTTTCTTTTCCTGAAGTATAAGAAACACCAGATCCTAGTGCCAAGCTGTTCCACAGCTCACAACTCACACTCTGAAAATACTCTCCTAATTTACGGGTCTGAGACAATTCAATCTTATGCTCTTCACACCAAAGATGTGCAAGAAGTTGAATACTTCTTAGTTGAATTTAAAATAATCGTATTTAGCTTTAGTATGAATTCAAATTGCATGTACGAACTATCTGTAACTTCTTCATGAACTTCCTTTGTCTGAATATTCAGAAACTATGCAAAATATTCCTAGGAATATTTGTTAATTACAAACCAGGTTAATAATTTGAGGTTAAACAGGGAAAGCCTAAAGCTTCTATTCATGTGGCACTCTTTAAGTTCTTATTATTAGCTGACAGCATGATGGTGATCCAAGCACTACAGAAACATTTCTCTGGGTGTCTCTGAGATAGTATTTTGATACAGAAACCATCTTGATGAAATCAAATCATACTCTGTACCATAACTGTATGCCTCTGGCAGCCAGATGCCTGCTACAACTAGCTGCAAGCTACTGGGAGTTCTTTCATTTCTATTTTATACCTTGAACCTTATCATTCCATCCCACTTTTAGAACAGAAAACAGCCCAGAAATCAGAAATCTTTATGTGGAAGATGAGACCTGGGTTCAGTGCAGTCTCAGAAAACTCTACGTATTCAGCGGGTTTTATTTCCAAATACCCAGGGCTAAAGCTGCCTCATTCCTATATTATATTTTGAATCACATAATAACTTCAGCCAAGTTTTACAACACAGACAAATTATGTTTCTGTGTAGAGCTGAGAAGTACTAATCTCATGTCCAGTTCTGGTGAGCAAACGAAACGATGTATAACCATGCAAAGGAGCATGAAATACGAGAAACACTTCATATGATCTCAGTAAGAGCAAATCACAGAAAATCCACAGGGTTGGTTGCTTCACTCTCCACAAATCTGGGGAGCTTTTGCTCCACCACAGAATTCTTCTGTCCCATTTTCTACCTGAATTGGGAGATGCTGAATACTCTTAGTGTGAATGCAAAGAAGGCAAAAAGAGAAGAAAAGCATGTTATGTTCTAGCCACCAAAAGAGGAATACACCAACAAAGAGTGGGAAAATAACTGATTGGTCACAGAAAAACAAATTATATGATAAATCATTACTTTCTCTTCATTTGTATAAGCACCTGGAATCACTTCTGATAATATTCTATTGCACAGTGATTTCTAAACTTATAAAATCCCCAAACAAACCATCAAGATAATGGGTTTGTGTGTAATTGCCTAATCTGCCCTGGAATTACTACAACAGCTCTCCGGTGAGTTTTCATTTGCTGATCTAAACAAGGTTGCTCAATGGTATTTTGAAAACTTGTTAAGATTAAAAAACAAACAAACAAACAAACAAACAAAAATATAAAAAACCCCAAAACCAAACTTGTTAACAAACAAACAAAAAAAAAAGGTATTGTTTAATGGGAGAACTGACTTGTCAAATATGATATACATAGTCTGGTTTTGATAGGAAAAAAATCATATGCAAATGCTATATAACGCTGTACTGGGTAGGTACTAGGAGGCAGAGTAAGAGTGGAAGCAAGGCCCATATAAAGTTATAGTAAGACAATGATTATTAAAATGGGATAACAGAAACGATCTTGTCAGATAAGAAAAATAAATTGAAAACTGGTAAGAGAAATGAAAATAAATTTTGAGGGAAGATTAACACACAGCAAAGGACTAAAAAACAGATTTAGAAATTTCTGGTATATTTTAAAATATGATTTTGAAAGCATCTAGAAGCAATCCAAAGCACACGTATTTATATGCATGTTCATGCATTATTTTTGCATTATTTTGAAAAAAATAGACAACTTATAACAGTGAAAATGAAATTTAAAATGATCTCATAATTCCAGACTGCTAGCAGTTCTAGTGAAAAGGTCCTTTTGCTTTGTCTCCCATACAATCTTATGATTTTGCCTCCCCAACAGCATGGCACAGTTGTCCATGTCCTCGTTCACATACATCCATGGGAAACACACAGTAACATGCCATGATGGTCCTTCATAGACCTTCCTTAGCACCCCTGAAAGTAGCAATGATAGTTTACAAGTGACACAGGAATCACTTTCAGTGGTATACTCTCACCTTCATCCAAATGTATATACAAACCACTGGTTATAAAAACACCTCCACTTCTGTATACACACACACACACACAAACACCAAAACCCCCACATCTCTCAAAATCAACATGCAAACAATAACTTGTGTAAGGGTCATCTATGAAAAGCAAAAATCTGCAGTGGTACTTACAAGGGAGAAAAATGGTGAAGGGTTCTCTGCAACACAAATCAGGCTGTACCATTTGATTCAGATGGTGGTGGATGTGTGCTATATTCCAGTAACTGGGATATCATCTATAGCTAAACTAGCTACTATAAAAAAACAAAAGGGCAATCAATTTTCATGTCATCTGAAGGTTGAGGTGGTTTCTGTCATGTTGTAATACTTCACCATGCGTGAAAAGAGGATGAGGAGTTAGCAAGGGTGCACTTACTGACTACATTCCCTAAAGAGATGTCTACACTAAATGCTTCATAAACAGAACACTAAATTGAGAGAATACCTAGTCTCTGTAAATATGGTGTCTTGTAATGCTTTGCCATTCTCAAATGCAAATTCTCTTTCTACTGTTTTCACTTGTTCACTCCTCCTAAGTTTCGCTCTTTACACATAAATTTGGGGAAAGTCATGTGCCATTCCAGTCTTTTTATCCCTCAGAAGCATAAACCCATGTTGCTGTCAGTAATCTCTGTCTTCTTCAGAGAATGGTGTTCAGCATGTGAATATCACAGTGCTTCAACCTTGTGAACGGATTTTTTCAATTATCAGAATCTGAATACGACAAATTCACACACTGCCCTTGCACCAAATGTTCCTTGGTCATCTGAACATTTGGCATGACCATCAACAACGACGGAGATCTACAGCATCTCCAGTATCCATAAAATGGTTGTATGAAGGATTCCATTCCAGCTCTCAGCAGTAATGAGAATCAAACCAACATTCCAATGACTCAAAGTCATGATGTCAGCACTACCACACGGTCAAGCAACCTCAAGTTGCAGAGGTCTTGTCATGCACCAAGCCTCAAACCTCCACTTATTTGTTTAGTTATGTGCTCTGTAACTCAGTATCCCTTTGCTTATGCTGATAAAACTGTTTTGACATTCCACTGCAAAAATGAAACACTGAACTCGTTAGGATTTGGGAAGTTAAATGTTACTGAAGTTTCTTTTTCATCTGAGGCAGGACTGAAACATGGAGGAAGGAACTCTTTAAGCAAGCTATAATGACAGACATGGCACCTTATGAATCCACACATTTATTTACAGATAGAAACAATCAAATTTCTAGTTATCATCTTGCTGGCTACAGGTTACTTTGTTGAAAAAGTCAGCTTTTATACATAAGCTGAATTATTAGAAAACTGGCCTGGAAGGGACATGCTGGATATTTACAAAATCTTATTTACCCATTGAAATACATCAGATATTCTGTGCACAATTCACTCCTGACTAGGGAATAAAATGCACATGTCCTAATGGAAGCAGTGATGATTAAGATTTATATAAGCAGCAGATAAATTATGCTTTGCTATCATGCACTACTGAGAAGCTTATGAATACAGAAGCAGGATTAGTTAAGGACAAGGGAAATTATACATGTAAGAGTTAAAGCTTAAGAAAAGAGATCTGGCTTGTATCAAGTTGACACTTCAGATAAGAGACTGCATTATAACAGGTTATGGTTGCAAAAATAATTTTGATTGGCATCTCATTTATAATAACTACTGCTTGGAACCCACCCAGAATATGCAGCGTACTATAAACTGTTAGGAAATATATCTGTGTATTGTTCAATATTTACAATGTGCTTTATTTTGTAAATATAAGACCTGGCAGAAAAATGAGGAGCATTAAAAATAGTTCTGCTTAAAAAGAAACACCTTTTCCCTATAAAAATAAATATTTCATTAAGCATTTATAATTTTGTTCAAAAATGTTCACAGTAAAGCTAAATAAACTTTCAATGGGAGAAATTTGATTGCTTTGTTCAGCTGCTCAAATAGATTTCAATCTCTACTAATTTGCATACTTCTGAATTTTCTCTTTCAGGCCCACACCATTTTTGTTAGCAAAATCAATTTTCTGTTGGACAAAAAGTGAGATTTGGTCTAATGATTTTAAGCCTTTAAATAAACATGAACCGAATGGTGTAAAGAGCTCTCCTTCTAAGAAAAGATCCTTGCTGTTCAGAAAGAAAAGAATTCTTTGCATTCACAGATATCAACTGACAGCAACAGATTTTAAGAATAGAGAAAAAAAATATATAAGGGCAAAATAAAAATAGCTGCAACCTCATCATGTAGCTACAACACAGACTGATGTTAAGTTTAATTTTTAAGGAACATTGTATACATACATACATATACAAGTGGGAAGAAGCAATGAACTATGATATGAAGGCTCTCTTGATTTTCCAGAGCTCAAAAAATATTCGTATTTATAAAACTGTTTCCTCTGCACCTGAAGAGAAAGATTGCTCTAAATGCAACAGTTCTGCAGAATCCTTAGCAAACACCAAGCAAATGCACTTTTCTCTAGGTCTGTTCTGCTCTGCTAATAGTTATTGTTTGCACAACTGTAACTAAATACATTACCAACTAGTTGTTCAATCTATATAAATTTAAGAAACACACATTGCCAAGGAGTGACTCATATATCAGTCTATTATATGCTACAGAGCTGACTGTATTAAACAAATCACTTTCCCTACAGCTGAAGAATAGAAGCTATATACAGAGCAGAGGTTATTGTCTAATTTAAATCTTGGCTCCCTTCCCAGAGCTGTACAAGATTCCAATTTGTGGAAATGTTACTCTCTCCTACTGCCAGAAAGGCTACAGAAAATGGTATTGGGTGCCTTCCAGAAATATGTCTGCAAAATGCCAATCAACAAGTCACTAAAGATTAACAGTATGACTGTACCAAATTAATTTAAATTATAGAAACATATGGCTAGGATGTTTGCACTGCACTTAACACAACACCTGCTTCACAAACAGCTTAGTTTCCTTCCATGGTATAAAATAATATATGTCAAATACAGTGAACCCGATTCTTATAAATGGGGAGAAAATCAGTTAATAAACAGAAACCAGGGCTTACCACTACAAGCTACCATTCTGTAATGGTTAGATCCCTTATTTATTTGAAATCTTACATCAACCCAGATTAACTGGTCTTTTCCCATCATTGAAAAAGTAACAAGCAATGACAGAAACAAAGAAAAAAAAAACCAAGGATGACAGAAATTAACATCTTCATATCCCATTTTAGAGATCCAAAATTTTAAGTGGATTCTGCTAAAATATTAATAACCCTTTAAATACAGTGTTATTGTGTCTTCTCTCTCTCCTCTCTCACTACATATATATATACATACATATATATAGTTGACATTCTTAACAAAATCTATTCCTGAAAGCACAATGAGCTTATGAAAAGTTAAAAGATTAAAAATCATACACCACAAGTCAAATATTTTATATTTCCTTGATGTGGTTTTTCCATTAGTTTTATAAAACTCCTTAGTATATATGATCAAGTCATCAAACAGAAAAATAAATTAAAAAAAAAAAATCAGTGACAGTCTGAGAAATATTTACATATTGGTGCATGCTGTACTTCAGATGAAAAGGAAGCGAGCTGCTTTATGTTCCTCTCCACTGCTTTTCTATTATTGCCTAGCTAATGGAAATACATCAAACAAATGTTCTACAAGAGCAATAAATATTAAAGTTGACCTATCCATCTGGAAGAAATGAGAACAATACTGCTCACTTTTAGCCCAAATATGACACTGATAAATGAAGCCATGAGATTCCATCACACTTTCAACAACCTGGGCTAAGCGCCCACCACGTGATTCTTGTACCGGCAATTTTTTCCATTCATCTTCATTAGGCAGTCACTTGACCTGCCTTCTAACACCCCTGTCAAATTTGAACCTTCAGGGGCTTGCTGTACTTTCTAACAATGTACTTTACAAGCTCTATCCCCTTTTGGAAAAAAACTCAGATGAACATAAAAGAATACATATGAACCATTTTTTTTTTTCTGGAGAGAGAACCATCAGATACTAGTCATTATTAAAAAAAAGCAGATCAGGGCACCTTATACATGGCAGAAGAAACAGTAGCATTCTTACAGCCCAGAACCAACAACACAGCCTGGCACAAAGCACAGGCAAGCAAAGCAATAACCCTTTCAGCCATCAGGAGACACATTCATATGACAATGTATCTTGCCACAAACAAAATGCTCTCCATTTCCTCCCTCAAACACTGCTTGAAGAAAGCTGGAATGAGCAGCCATAGCATTCTTAACCTAACATAATAGAAGTGCTTCATCACATTAGCAGTTTTACATTACATCCCTGTTATTTTCTTTTTCAACAATATGATAATATCAGCACTGATGTGATTATTCTGTAATAGTGAAAATGAATACCAATTCAGTGAAAATGAATACTAATTCAATACGAATTTGCCAGTATAATAACAGGCTCCTAACAGGATACTTGGAGACCTCCTAGATAGACTGTTTATAACTTCATGATCAATTAGGGAAATCAGAAAGGCTAAAAGCACCAAAAGGCTTTAAACTTTTGACATGAAAAGTATTTCAGACATTCATGCAATTGCAACACCTTTGTTAGGGTAGATTACAATGTTTACCTCACATTCATCTGATGTATTCACTCTGTTTTTCTGTTATGCACAAGCTGCTTATATTTCTTTTTCAAAGAAGTCTTTAGAATTATAAATATTGTAGACTGTCATGGTAATGTAGCAATTAAAATACACCCACATAGATTTCTTTTAAGCAGTAAGTTC
Organism: Agapornis roseicollis; assembly: GCA_002631895.1. Lineage (NCBI taxonomy): Eukaryota > Metazoa > Chordata > Aves > Psittaciformes > Psittacidae > Agapornis > Agapornis roseicollis. The sequence goes on along the minus strand of NDXB01015802.1, from coordinate 75,976 downwards.
TTCAACCCTTTTTTATGTTGATCATGTCTTACATGAGTGGCTCCACACAGCTGCTAAGTACACCAGGGACTTACTCACCCAGGAAAACATTGCTGAATGCAAGTAAAGACGGCAGAATCAAATAGAAAATAGGTACATATGACACAAAGGTAAGATGCATTTCACTGTTATCACCAGAAAATTACCAGAGACTCCTTTTACACAAACCAAACAGAGCCCTTTCATGAACACATATTTCAGTCATTCCAAGTTGGATTTATAACACTAAAATTTTTACTTTTATTTTAAAAACATCTGAACTGTATCTGACGTCAAGGGAAAACACAGAATATCTAATTTTTTGTCATTATTTTACATGCTTCTACCAGTATCAGATGCTACACTGAAATACTGAAAACACTTCTCAAAGCTGGGACAAGAATTTTTATCATCTGCAATTTGAAGTCAAGACCTGGCATAGATGTATTTATGGTAGGTACATTAATTTCTTGACTACAGAACACGTAACAGGTTATAAGTAATCGCTGATGAGGTAGTGCACTTCCCTGCACAACAATAAAGAATGCTTGTCTACGAGCCAGAATGCTGATCTGAATTTCTTTTTAAGCATAATTATACGTGTCCTGGGTTCAGCAGTTGCAGTCAGTTTTTCTTCTCTTTAGTAGCTGTGTTTTGACTTAACCCAGGAACAAGGCTGATAAGGCCGATGTTTTTGGTTGTTGCTGAGCGATGTTTGCCCTGACCAAGGACTTTGTGAGCCTCATGCTCTGCTGGGGAGGAAGGGGGGCCGGGAGGAAGGAGGGACAGGACCCAAACTGACCAAGGAGGTATTCCATACCATAGCACGTCATGCCTGGGGGGTAACTGGGAGTTACCCAAAAGGAGAGGGAACTTCCCAGTCTGGCTCGTTTTCGGCGGGTGGTATCGTACCCTCTTCCCTTGTTTTCCTTGTTGTTATTATTATTGGTGATAGCAGTAGTGATNAGGAGAGGGAACTTCCCAGTCTGGCTCGTTTTCGGCGGGTGGTATCGTACCCTCTTCCCTTGTTTTCCTTGTTGTTATTATTATTGGTGATAGCAATAGTGATTTGTGTTATACCTTAGTTACTGGATTGTTGTTATCTCAACCCGTGGGAGTTGCATCCCTTCAGTTCTCCTCCCCCACCCCCCCGGGAGCGGGGAGGAAGGAAGGGAGGGCAAGAAAGGGGGGGGGGGTTGAGTGAGTGATCGAGCCGTATGCCTGTGTTTAAACCACGACAATACGTTTTTACACCAGCATTAGAGCAATTGTACAACAATCCCAGCAAAATTTTCATTAGGCTTTTACAACGTAACAGACAATTCACAAGAAGCTATCGATGGCCTTAGGTTGCACCTAAGCCAGCCCAGTATTATGCTGCCTTTAGTATTACCTACATTGGTATCTGTCTATCTGCATTGGTATCTGTGAGTGCAAATGCCTTTACCAATACACTGATCTTCTCTGGAAGGGAAAAATGGGTTCTCTATTACTTGCATGTCTGTGATGCTGAAGACTTCAGGCCCTTTGCACTGATTCCAAGTTCAAAGTTTGTCATGTCTCCTTCACTGACGACATGGGCCTTGGCCATTTTCTTTGCATGAACAGATTCTTCTCAAGAACGAACAAATGTTGCTGTGATGACAGAAACGTTAAAAAGCTTCACAAGTGGTTTTCAGGTGTTGTTCAGTCTATAGCTGTTGCAGACATCTGATTCTCAACAAAGCCACTTGGAAAGATCAACTTGTAGATCTGGTGGTTCTCAAAATCAGCCACATGTCCATTATCTATCAATTCTCTTTGAGGTGAGATTGATACCAAGCTAATAATGAAACAAACTGCTCTAAATAAAATCTCTGGTTACAAGATGACTTCTTAATTTTACTGAAATCAGCACCTGATTTCAACAAGATTAAATCAATTTCAAGGAACTTGTTGGGGAAAAAAAAAAAAGTGAGAGAGATTTCAGTACAGCCCCAAAGATGATCCTATGTATCACAAGAGACAAAATGTTACAGAAAAATCTAAGGTGTGTCAGAGAAACTACCTTTAGGTCCCAGAAGACCTAATTAAAGAAAAAAAGTAATCATCTGCCTCCAAGAAGCCATACATATACATAGGCAGAATCACTGTATGCTAGAGGTAGGAGGGAAAAAAACCAAACAATCAACACGTATTTCAAGAAATGAAGTAGAACAAGAAACGAAGCAGATTTTCACCCCAGCTCCCTGAAGTTTGGTGTGGAAAGTTTTATGAAAAGTGAGGCCAATGTGTTATGATAATGTCAGCTTTGCCATCACCACCATTTATCATGCCAGAATTATTCCATGGCTCTTGATGAAGTGTCACTTCAATTCTTCAAGACTGAATAATACTGAAGCAACCTGCAAAAGTAATTTCTAAACATCTTCAGAAACAAAGAAGCAAAAGTATTGCTTAGAGTGTATGTGTACATTAGTGCAATATTCCAGTTGGAATTAATTTTTCCTTGAGTAGAAACTTCAGGAAGCAGTTGTACTTTGACAGCAGGCAACTCATCTTAAATTTCATTAATATTTCTTCTACATTACTTTCTTAACTTTATTCAGAATGCCCTTTCAAATGCAGTTCAGCCATGAACTCATTTATAATGCAGCATTGTTTGTGTTGAGTCTTTGCAGCAGGGTTATCACTACAGGTTAATGGATTTGTATTCTGAGAAACCATGATTAGAATAGCTGACCTGTATTCTGCATACAGTGAAAAACATATCTAGCAATGTGATTGTTATCAACTGTCAAAAGAGATACTGAGAGCTGTATGTACAGACAGCACTAAACTCAGATGTTATTACTCTATATAGGTATTGTGCAGTGGTTCAATTTGACATGTATGAATTACTGAAGATTTGAAAAACAACAGTATCTATCAATGCTAAAGGCTTTGTTTAGAAAATGATTGGCAGGATTTCAAGCACAGCGTGAATATATATTTAAAATATTCATGGTGCCTTAATGGACATTTTCATTACCAGAGGTTATAACAATGGCAAAAATCTGAAGATTTTTATTACAATATTTCCCTAAAATTCGAAGAGATATATTCCTACTTTTGAAGAATACACTAAAAACAAAGACCCCTGAATTACCTTCCCAATATAGTTATTCCAGTAGAAAAATCCAGTGCAAATAAAGGAATAAGTTTCCATAGAAGCTTTTTAATTTTTTTTTTTGTCTGTCCTGTAAAACTTAAGCACTGGTCAGTAAAAAGTAGTAGAAAAAATTAAGCTATCAAGGCTTTTCTCATCCTCTTTTTCATTATGATACATGAACTAACATCAAGGAGAAAAAGCATAGATGACCTTAAGTGGACTACAGAGCTGATTTCTGTACTATCAGGGAATCAGAAATAGTGATTAGGATAATGTTTAATAGCAGCTATTACATTTAAATAATAAGTAGTGCATTCAAGGTAGAAGCCAAACTAATCAGCTAGCAAACAACAATGCTTGCTATCAGAACAGACTGACATACGATGCAGGCTTGGACTGTCAAACCATTACATATGCACAGCTACAGCTTTCCCTTGTTCAAAATTGGACTTCTACACATTGATTCTTTTAACAAATTCAGTAATACTGTATTGTGATACTGAACCCATTCAGTTATGAAATGTGCATCAATAAAAAAAAAACAAACTTCCAAGAAAAGACCTGAATTGCACAAGTTCAAAATTTAAGCACTTCATAGCATCGTGCCTATCAAGTCATTGACTTTCATGAGTTTTACCTAGTCTGTTTCCAGTTCCTGCAGAGGAAAGAATTCTTTCCAAGTTCAGATATGCTTGGAACAGCTTGGGTTATGGGCAAGAGTGATTTCAGATGGTCTGCATCAGCCTCTCACAGGTATAGCTGAGAGAAGCCCAGATTTCAAAAACTGTCCATTTTCACAACTATTTGCTTTGCTGCACTGCACTCCCCAACAGTAGCAACAACTGTATCCCAGGTACTCAGCTTCTATGGTCTACGCAGCTGAGTTCTAACTATGATATCTTAAAATTCAAGTTTGGCTTGTTTTTTTCAGGGTTTTTTTGTTTGTTTGCTTTGTTGTTTGTTTTTTTTTTTTTTTTTTATCCAT
>NDXB01015802.1:61129-71779 GCA_002631895.1 Agapornis roseicollis | reverse complement strand
TTTTTTTTTTTTTTTTTTTTTTTTTTTTATCCTCCCCACTATCTAGCTCTAAATTCTCAAACCAGTTAGTTACACCAATTGCCTATTACACTTACCTGCTTTCCTTTAGAGGCAGGAATATATTTGCATCTGACACATGTCCTCAGAGTGCAATGTCATTGATCACCTCTTCCTCATTTAGTACAGCCATTTAATCTACCTTAGATCTTGTTACAGCTTGTTTAAACTGTTTTCGGACTTCTTTATACCTAACTTCTATTACACCGCCTATAACACTTTGGACTTAGCACGCTCTGCTAGAAGCTGATGATGATCACTTCTAAGACAGTGTCACTGAAATACTGTATTCAGCAACTCGTAACAGCACTCCTCTTTAGGAGGAAATGATAAAAAGGTGCTAGAAAAGGTCCTTCATCCCTTGAATAACCCATTAACATGGAATTTGACTGGTGTCTCCACACAGTACACTTCCCAGCTTTGAACCAAAACATCTGTTTAAGACTTGCCAAGACAATAACTCCTTAAAGGGCTGCCTTCCAGATTTTCTGATGCAAACTTCTGTCACAATGAAATAATGATCTCTGGGATAACGATTCCAAAATAATAAACTCTGTGAAATACTCGAAGACTGAGCTTTTAAATAACTGTCCTAACATCTGCTGTTACCACACTTAGATCAACTGCCCTAAAGGCTGTATTTTCAAAGCCTGAGAGTTGGCATGCCACTGGGCAACGTACTAACCAGCACTTGCTCAAAGCAAGCAGACAATTCAGCCCATTCTAGTCAAATAAGTGCTTTCAGCATTCTGTTCCAAAGAACATTAAACTAATTTCTGCAGTGAAGATGATAAGCACTGTCTATACAAGAGCATCATTTTATATGGAACCACACTACGTTACAAAAAAAATAAATCATAAGTAATGGAGAATTTGGGCACTCACTGAACTGAAGCACTGGCCATAGCAAGTTTTTTGTTACCCAGACATCTACAGGCTGAAAAGGTCTGAGATGTTATTGACTATGAAAAATGGATTCTTTATTTTCAAAAATCCAGATGCTACAAATTATCTGCCTCAAAAAAAAATAAGAATCAAACCATATTTTGAATGCCAAGAGAAGAATTTTAATGCAACATGATGCAGAACACATGTTTCAGTATATTTCAGGAAAACATTCATGAATAATACCTTTTTTATAGGGCTTAGTGTATTTTGAAAACGTAGGCATAAGATTTGATTATCAAAGGGTAATGTCTTTAATGGCTTAAGCAGATAACTGGTAGTTCAGATATCTAATTATTTTGAAAGAAATTAATTTGGACTGATATTGGATGGTAAGGTCTATTCTTGAAAGCAGAAGAGAAAAAGAAAATTTAGAGCAGCTAAACAATGTCCAGTCCAAATAAAATAACTTTTCTAAAATTACAAATACCCTACATAACTTTGCTATCTTGACTCTCTATGTCTATGTATGCTCATTCTGAGCTTTTTTTAAACAATGGTATGTGTCATTTAAGTTAGAATCAAATCTGAAAGTGTCTCTATCCCTGAGCATTAACCAAGAGGAACATATTCCTGTGAATTTTTTATTTTTCTGGCACAAGAAGTTATTCTCACATCTGTTAGGGCTGATTTGGAATCACTACTCTTGGAAGACAGATTCTCTTATTTATTTCTTGAACATGATTCCCTGAAGAGTTAGAGAGGCCTCAGACACACAAATGGGGTAACACAGGAAAACCAAACCTGTGCCAAGGGCAGGGGGAAATAGTTTTAATGTTCCACTGCAATCTCCTGAGCCCAGGGAAATGTAACCATCCCAGGGACTTTTACTGATTACAGTCCAATGCAGCTTTTTAATTTCTTCTGTGGAAGCCACTGATTCACCTGTAACAGTCTCAGAGGAGTTACCTATAGGTTTCTACATCTTACTATGAGAGAATTGCTAGGAAAGAAAGGAAGGAATTGCAGCTAAGAAAAGATGTGCAGAATTTCCAATTCTGCCATCTGAGTCTGCATGACCTTGACCAAGTTACTTAAGTTGTCTGTACCCCTTGGTCCTGAGTGTCTCACAAAAATAAAAAAACTTCTATCATCACACAGTATTGACTTTAGCTAACTAAAATGTAAGTAGGAAAACTAAAAGGACAAAGAGAATAAACGAAAGAGCACTAAAATCTATCAAGATAAAAGCTTCAAACTTCAATCATCAGGTATGCTAATACCCAGTAGAGTACCAAATCAAGGAGGCAGAAAAAAGCTGTAATATTCATATGGCATTACAGAAAATGGCTGATGAGAAAGCAAGTCTTAATATTTGCTTTTACTTCTTTTATGCAACATTTTGTTAAGACAACCAGAAACACAGAAAGTCACATGCTTAGCTCATGCTTCACAAGTTAAGATGTAGAAGTCTTTCTTTGGAGATGCCCTGGTATTTGTTTGTTCCTCATGTTAACAGCACTGCATTTAAAAAACAAAGTCCCCTTCCACTGGCTTAGGGCTAGATCTGCAAAACACTGTCCTTTGATTCTTGCCTGCAAAAAACTTGAGGCTCCAGCCCCAAATGAAAGCAGAATTCACAACCACAAAATTTCTCTTTGATCTAGTTCTTACAAAGCTGTGGTCTTCTCTTTTCCAGGCTGTCTGCAAAACGGTGTCACTACTGGCTACCTGTAGAAATACAGGAACTTTTTCTAGGTATAAACACTTTTGAAAAAAACAGCAGGTTCCTATAGGCTTTAATGATAGCAACACTGAAGCAGGGATTTTTAAATCACATATTTTTGGATCTAGAGACTTTCTGTCTAAACCTCAGTCCTGCATGCTAGGGTATACACTTCCAAAACATTTAGGTTTCTAAATGACAGAAATACTATTTGGTGAATTAGTCCTTTGCACTACAAAATCATGGAATTAATCAGGCACTCATAACTGACTGATGGCTTTTATTCTGGTAACTCGTCAGGCTGACTCAAATAGTTTAAGACTTCTTTACTTTTTTCCTTAGTACAAGGAAGACTGTACAATGCAGACTATTAGCAATACGAAGCTATTTCAGCTATATATGCAGTATTCATGTGCAACTCAATATCTCCCCCTACACATGCATAAAACTGCATAGAGCAGCAACTGCTGCTGCTGCCCATGGTAGCACTGAAGAAAGCCAAGACTGAAGATTTATGTTCCTTAAATATTTAATTCTTTTGCACAGAGGCTTTTTTCCCATTATTCACCTTGATGATTTAAAATATAAGTGACACTACCTCTACATTTTGAATTAGTGTATTTTATAAATGGTTTATAGAGCTTAAGAATGGCTGCTCCTTCCGAGTCAACAAATAATGCATGTTATCACTGGTGCGAGATCACAGTCGACGTCCAGAGTAACTCTGTCATTCAGATGAGAATTCAAAACCCACTTCACTATCATTTAATCTAGTTTTGTTCTGGTTTGAAGTTATTGGTTTCATTTTAATCTAGGAAGAACATAGAGGTGTATTTCCACTACACAGCCCTGCACTGAGAATGCATCAAAAGCCATGAATTTTCAATGTGAAATAATCTTTGTATTTTAAACTGTGACACTTGCATTACATACGCTATTTATTTATATTACTCATGGCACAAGTGGCAGATGAATCTCACTGAGCCAGAAGCCAGCACTAACACGCAGCTTTCCTGTAGATGAAAGGCAATGCTTTCCAGAGCAAGAAGCTTTTGCTTCATTCCTGTGAGCTAGACAAGGTGACACTGAAATTTCTGAAAGGTTGCTGAGGACAGAGGAAGGAATGCTAGAAACTGCTGTGCTGGAAAATTGCACTGCAATAGAATAAATCATAGAAGAGCCACAGGAATTGCATTTTTCTCCTGTCCATTTTTTCTAAGAGAATAAGCCAGAGGTTGGCCCAGAAGACCACAGATCAGCACATAACCTGTAAGCACTAATAGTTAAGACTTTCATCAATTACCTTGATTACAAATGAAACATCTAAAAGGTAAAACCAACTTCCTTGTTTTGAAGATGAGATAGGTTTACATTTTGTTTCTCTGCTAAACTGTGACTTTACGTTTGTTTGGTCATAATCACTGCAGCTGCATTTGGAACTAATACTCAATACAGAACTGTTTATGCTGCTGTAAATCATTGGCTTACAATGCCTATTTTCTTATCAAACTACCTTCCCTGCAAAAGGAACAATGAGCAAAGAATTCTTCCCCAGAAAATAAGAAAGCACAAAAGATGCTTTGAAAAAACACAGCACTCAGGTACTAGATTATAATTAAGTTTCTATTCCAAGTATCTCAATGCCCACTGTTAATCTTAGACAACTGTGCACGAACCTTTTAATTAGCATGTTATCTTTGGTGCAATTAATATCTTGTACCTCATATGCTATCTTCAAACTAAAACTTTTACTATCTGAGCATTATTAATCAAAGCTATTCTAAGAGGAAATAGACATCATTCAAGAGAAACTGAGCATTTGTAGCCACTCACATTTTAGAACCATTTTTTAAGCTGCCTTCAAACACTATAAGACTACTAACTTTAGCTTACACTGTCTTTGTAGACCATACACAAAACCCACAACCTAATTATTACATAGTTTTATTCCTGACAACAAATATAATTTTTGCATTATATAAAACATCCAACTATTTCCGTCATGAGAAAATTTTAGTAAAAAGGAAAGAAAAATAGATTTTAAAAATCCTTAATGATCCCCTCAATACAAACAAGAATTTTCCTTTCTATTAGGGCGTGTAATAAAGCCTATAGAAAGTAGCACCAATTCAAAGTAAGAAAAGATGTGATTGTTTGACCCTGAATATACCAATATGGATTATAATCTTTTATAAGTCACTGTGATAACTTGATAACGTAAGTAAGTCACTTGATAACGTGATGAATGAATGAATAAATTCATTCCCACATAGCTTGCACAATACATTTGATTTGAGACATTAAAAGAGGAAATCATTTGAAGATTTTCCTTATAAAATACTCAAAACCCCTTGAAGATTTACAATTTTGCTATCACAGATTTAATAAAAGTAAACACAAGTCAGCATACTGTAGCTAGTCTCCATCAACAAATAAAGGTATCTTCTCAAAAATAAATTTCCTGTGCTTAAACTAGAAGCTGTCTTATGTCTGTTTATAAGCAAAGGACTCCTTAATCTGTATTGCTCCAAAAGAAGTATATTCCCAAAAAAACACAACAGGTATTAGATGCAAAACATTGTGTTTTCCTTAACTGGCTTAGAAAATTAAAAGCATGACCTATAAATATTAAACAGATGAGATGAAGATTTTCTTAGAACTACGGAGGAATAGGTTCCCAATTTTATTCCACAATTACTTGATTCCACATGGCCTCAAACAAGAAAATTTAGGATAACTGGGCAGCTATCTAGCATACAGTGTTGCTATCTGCATTATTATGTAAGTCATTCTAGTGATTTGACTCTGCAATTCCTCTTTTTAGCATCATCAGTTTTCATTAACCCCACATAAATTAAAATCTATTACAGCATATCTGCTTAAAAAATAACAATCCTGACACCCATGGAAACACTTAAGTCAAAACACCTGTGGATTTAAGAAAAATAATTTGCTCGTACTTCCTACATCCTGTCATGGTTTAAACTATACACATAAAAGGAAACAAAAATGTCATTAATTATACAGGATGCTAGTCAAACATGCTGATTCACATTCTATATCCATACATACTTCATACAGAACAACGTATACTACAGACAGTAGGAATGTCTGTAGTAGTGCCTAGGAAGGTCTCCCACAGCCTTCCACAGATAGCAATGAATTAAGCTTCAGAGGACTACCAGGAGGTCCCTACGTATTATTATCTCTATTTTCATAGAAAAAATCAGTGAAAGACAGGCACAATAAACTTGGGCTTGCCCAAGATCATAAGCAGTGCAATAATTGAAATGGGACTGGAACCCAAATGCTCTGATTTCCGTTTTAACAAATACACAGTGTTTCTTCTCTTACAATAAAGAACAAAACCAGAACATAAGCTATTCTAACAGAATATACTTGCTAGCTTGAAGTAATCAGGTTTTACTAGTTGATTTAGAAAAATCTTGAACTATGCTTGGAACCATAATAAGAAGAAAGAATAATAGGACAAAAGACTCATAAAAGAACCACTACTAATTTGATAAGGAATGAACTAGATTTCTATCACATCTACATCAGTGTGAATCAGTGATTTTTTAGAAAAGGATACAATTGTGCAATCATAAAGATTTTGACCAAAATGAATCTTTTACATTTCTTACCAAGAAACCAGACAGCTTTCACAATAGAAAACACAGCAATTCTGATTGTACTGGTTTTAAATCAAATACAAACTCAATCTAAATGCATCTGCTCTAAAAAGTCACTTAATACAATAAGCATGAGAAATACATTTCCTGATGAAATTACTCCATTCCTTTCATGTCACATGGAGAAATACAAGTAGAATAGTCCAAATGATGTCCTACTTGCTTAAATGATCTCTAGCAAAGCCTAGATCCTGAAAGGTCACATCAGTATTGGAACATACTCATGCTCATTGTCAATAACAATGGAAAACACTCATGCTCTTTGTAACTGACAATATAGTATATTTGGATACTGCTAACTTTCAAGCATCCATAATCCATAAAAAAAAAAAAAATCATGATCATGGCTTATTACTACAACACAAAAATTACATACCTTTAACTACTGCTTCAGAATCAAAACTATTTTAGACTGAAATAACAGCATACAAGACAGATGGAAAACAAGGCAATGAATTCCACATGCAACTTAAGGAACCAGTGCATTGCCTGAAAAAGCTTCTTTTCTGGACATCCAAGGAAAAATTGGTTGGAAGAGCCAACGTACAAAAGACATGGGAACACCCATCTGTCTCTGCTATGCTCCCTGAGAGCATTGGACTACCTTCCCAAAGTTACCATTTTTATGTCTCTCAAACTTTGAAATGCCAACAAATTGTATGACAAAATCACAGAATCATAGAACAGTTAAGAGTTGGAAAGGACCCCAAGATCATTCAGTTCCAACCCCCCTGCCATGGGCACGGACACCTCACATTAAACCATGTCACCCAAGGCTCTGTCCAACCTGGCCTTGAATACTGCCAGGGATGGAGCACTCACACCTTCCCTGGGCAGCCCATTCCAGTCCATCACCACCATTATAGAAGAGAACTTCCTCCTTATATCCGATCTAAACTTCCCCGTTTAAGTTTGAACCCGTTACCCCTTGTCCTGTCACTAAGTCCCTAATGAAGAATCCCTCTCCAGCATACCTATAGGCCCCCTTCAGATACTGGAAGGCTGCTAGGAGGTCTCCATGAAGCCTTCCCTTCTCCAGGTTAACCAGTCCCAGCTTTCTCAGCCTATCTTCATACGGGAGGTGCTTCAGTCCCACAGTCATCCTCATGGCCCTCCTCTGGACTTGTTCCAACTCTTCCATGTCATTCTTATGTTGAGGACACCAGAACTGCACACAATACTCCAGGTGAGGTCTCACAAGAGCAGAGTAGAGGGGCAGGATCACCTCCTTCGACCTGCTGGTCACACTCCTTTGGATGCAGCCCAGGATACGGTTGGCTTTCTGGGCTGCAAGCGCACACTGAAGCTGCCTCATGTTCATTTTCTCACTGACCACCACCTCCAAGTCCGTCTCTGCAGGGCTGCTCTGAATCTCCTCTCTGCCAAACCTGTAGCTGTGCCTGGGATTGCTCCGACACAGGTGGAGGACCTTGCACTTGGCATGGTTAAACTTCATGAGGTTGGCATCAGCCCACCTCACAAGCGTGTCAAGGTCCCTCTGGATGGCATTCCTTCCCTCCAGCGTATCCACCAAACCACACAGCTTGGTGTCATCGGCAAACTTGCTGAGGGCGCACTCAATCCCACTGTCCATGTCAGCAACAAAGATGTTGAACAAGACTGATCCCAACACCAATCCCTGAGGGACACCACTCGTTACTGGTCTCCAGCCAGTCATTCAGCTGTTGACTAGAACTCTTTGCATGCAGCCATGCAGCCCGCTCTTTATCCCCAAGTGGTCCATCTATCAAACTGATGTCCCTCCAATTTAGATACAGAAGCTCCACACAAACCACAACTATGTCAGAAGTTACTGCCTTTACTGACCCATGTAGCAATTCTTCAGTCCTTAGAATAGTGAACTTACTTTGTATAGTAATTTAAAAGGTTAACGTATATAATGTTAAACAGGCCATTGCTCAGCTTTGGATGAGTGATGAATGCTACGCATTATATTTTTAACTCAAAAAAAAAAAATAAATTCATTGATTAATCCACAACCATAATTTCAGATCTTTCTTTCCAAGGACATGATTCTGATGAGGAAAAGAAATTTACAAAATGTAACAAATGCAGTGTATTTAATAAATATTTGTTATAGCTTCTTATGCAGATGAAGAGAACTAAATAATTTAATGCTATTGAGCAAATGTCATTAACATTTTTTGAAGACTGGATGAATACTAGCTTTGTTGGTAAGTGACATTTTGAGTATTTAGGGGTTTATAAGGGTGGTTCATTTCTTTATACAGCAACAAATCTTCACATAGTACTTCTGTATAATTGTAGAAAACTACAATTGATATCTTTTCCACATATACTTAACCTCCTACAGATTTATTTGATTCTCAATAATTACTATTTTCTGGTAAGAGGCATATGTTATTACAGCACACTGCACTCCCACAAGCTGTCCACTCAGTGTATTTTAATAAATCTCTGCCAAAGCTGTATAAATTTGATCCTGTTTAAATTTAATAAGGATCAGAATATATCAAAGCACAGATCCCCACAGGAGAAATAGATATTTTGCATAGTTATTGAGTGCCCTATTCATAAATACAATGTGTAAGACCTAGACCATCAACCTTGAATTAAAAAGAGAGACTAATGTGTGCAAAGCCAGCTACTTCTTAAATAAGTACTGAAATTAGTGTTTAATAAAACATTTTTCCCTATACTACTGCTAAACATAGCAGCACTGCTACAGTTTTAATATTAGCATTCTAGTATGTAACTATTGAATATCTGCAGCACAGAAATACCTTTTCAGGTACCTTTTGCAATTCTTTCTTTAAAGACTTACCTACATAAGGATACAGACTGCTAAACATATTGCCACATGTTTCTCTTTGGGTTATACCTTATTCTTTTCTACTCAGCAGAAAACAGATCAGCGACCATGACGACTATGGCAAAATACCAGGAGACATAACTATTCAAATAGATGTAGATCTAGCATCTTATGAAAAATTTGAGGATCTTTATCATAAACACAGAGACTGCATGTCTTCCAAATACAAATACATTTATATACTTAGTTCTTCATATTCCAATGTTTTCTTTAAAAAGCAAACAAACAAAAACCCAAACCAAAACCCCAAAAAAATAAACCAAGAACAAATGCCTAAACCACATTTCCATGAACACATACCTCATAGCTACTAGTTACAAGAAATAATTTGTTAGTCTTCCATAGGTAACCTGCATTCCTTATCATTGGTTTCTACTAGGAATTGTGCACATAACTATACCCCACTTTCAAAATAGCTCAAATTTCTTCCACAGTTTGTTTTTACATAATATGTGTAAGAAAGAAATCAGACTATGTTTATCCTGAACTAAAATTTGTATTTCCAAAGTAAAAGCATGAAAGGCAAAAGACAAATCATTTTACATAAAGATCTTTCCCAAGAGAAAAGGATAAAAAAAACCCCAAACAAAAATGTACTAAATCAATCTGCCATTGTTTCACAAGTGAGCCACTGAGAATGAAATCACAGTCAACTGAAATTAATAGTTTTGCCATTGACTTCAACAGGCTAAAGATGTCATCCTCAGCATTTTACTAGATACAGAAGCCAGAATTAGTCAGAATTAGTACAGTAGAACATAATTCAATCCATCAAAGTGAAGCTGATCATATCATCACTCAATTGTTGTTCCTGTTTACATTTATGATTAGATTCATTCTTCTTTTATTTTCCCTTTACAATCATACAGGTGTTTGAGCTGGGAAGAACCTCAGCCATGTTTGTCAGCAATATTCTATTATCAATCGTCAATATTATGTTAGTACGGTGAAAGTGCAGATAAAAAAATAAAGTTGAAAATTCAGATGATATCAGTGTTTGGAAGGTACAACACAGGCAACATAGCTTTGCCAGAATATTGCCACTGAAACCATAGTGCTTAAAGCACAGTTACTCCGAATTAAGATCAAACAATACCATTATATAACCCTTCACTCTGGGTAAACATATGGTTAGGTCTTTTATGTACCACCTATAGCACAAGGTTACAATCTATCTTTGTTTTCAAGAATTTTAGAAAATACTGCACATTGAATGATAATAATGCTGGGTCCATTTGTTTAAGAGATTCAGTGCTTAAGCACAAAGTCACTGAGTTAGAGTACAGTGACTTGATTTCCTTGCTTTTATGGGTTTGTTTCAACTTTAATGTTATTTCAACAAAGTACTTTGTGTTTATTATGGAGATATTCTGCTGTATTTCCCTTTTCTCAGTTCATGAAATTTTCAATATAACAAGAAAAAAAAAAAAAAAAAA
>NDXB01015802.1:27641-53392 GCA_002631895.1 Agapornis roseicollis | reverse complement strand
TAAATCCAAAAAAACACAAAAAAAAAAAAAAAAAAAAAAAACCCCAAAAAAAAAAAAAAACCAAAAAAAAAACCAAAAACATCACCACACTCTGTTATCAAGTTAAGAATCGGGATTCTTCTCTGGTATGTTAACTCTCTGCTAGACTATTAACAAAAGGGCAAAGTCTGAGACCTCCCTTGAAAAACTGCCATTTACTAAAGACAAGAATACAGGAACATAGGCAGCATGCTTGTGTGACATGTTATCACCAGCAATATATTTGTGCTGATAGATGTCAAAGCCAATCTTTGCCATCCTTACTTAAACACTTTCTATCTAGAAGACACAAGAAGGCTGCTATCCTACCACAAGTTGTTTGGCAACTAAATTTAGAAAAATAGTTTGCTACTTAAACTGGTCAAACTACAGCTGCAGACTGCAGCAAAATGAACACCAAACCTCATAATGCAGTTTTATAGCTGGCTTTTGAGAATAATTACAGGTAGAGCAGCAAGACTGGCCTTTAGGCTGCACACTATCATGAATCTATTTATGTGAAATACTCAAGTGCTACTGGTTTGCCTGCTTGAGCACATATTTAATGAACAAAACTACTATGTTTTTCTTTCATATGCTCTTTGATTAATCTAAATTATACTTAGCCCTAGATTATACTGCCAGCCTTTCACTTTGCTCAGTCAGAGCTGCATATCAACTGAGGTTGTCCCAGCTGCAGATGTCTCCAAGAATTTCAGGTGTTTGCTGTGTGCCATCAGCCAGCAGGTCCAAGCCAAAGCAGACAGCAGGGCCAGGGAGACAAGTGAAAGCCGCTCAAGGAATGTGTCGATGCAGTTTATGCCAAAGGTTCTCTCATGAATAAGGCACCCACAAAGCTGATTCCACAAAGACAAAATGTCAGAAGCAAGTCATCATTCCCATAAGGCATGATGACTGGGATGGGGTCCTGAAACACTTCACTGAAGCCAAAGATCCACATGTCCAATTCCAACATTACCTTAAGAAGACTAAGATAAGACAACCATCTGAACTGAGAAGGCAGGTAATCACTTCTTGTAAAATCCTTGAAACAACAATTACATATTCTCAACAAGCCACTCAATACCCTACATGCCTTACATACATCATCCAAGATCCCAGCACAAAGCTATTATGTTAAAAAAAGCTTTCCTCACCAGCAGTTCTGCTAGGCCACAAACAACAGGTAGATCTCTATCACAGAAGCAATAACGAAAGCCACCATTTAGGAAGCCAGGCTGCTTTGCATGACATGACATCTGATTTACCACACCACATGTGCTCCTTGGGTCTCAGATGCACCACCACAGGAGCATAAAGATAACTTTAAGTAGGTTTTTAAAATGTCAGAAGGAAAGGACAGCAGAAGCACCTGTTAAGTCCCTTTATTTAATAATATCTTGCATTTGTAAATGATTCGGCAGGACAAAATAAATTGATACAAATGACTTCATTTTATTTGAAATATAGTTATTGCACACTCTCAGAAAACCACAGACAGTCACATAGGTGTAAAACATATTTACTTTAATGATTACTTTGTAGTGCAAATCTAATTAAGCTATCTTGTTTGCACTCAACAATGTATTTACATTTGTGAACAGTGTTGAGTGCTGGTTTTCCTTAAAGTTCTTCTGTAAAATTCTGTTTATTTTGCCACATATAGAATAGAGGGGTTTTAGGTAAAGTTAATGTATCTTAAACCATATCAAACAAAATAATAGCAAAAAGAGAACCATGTTGGGTTATGGTACGAAGCCACAACTATCAAGTTTTTCACTAGAAGAAATCAATACCATCATATCCCCTATTTACATGACCACCTATTATCATCACCATTCTTCCACATGCTTACGAAGAACCCCCAAAGTAACAGCATTAACCTACTAAAGCAAACACAATCACTGTTTTCCCATGCCTAATCAAATTCTTATTTAAGAAAGCAAACTGCTGAAAAACTAGAGGACTGCAAATCCTCCATCAGTAAAAGTTTGCTGATAAAAGTATAGCTTAACAAAAGCACTTTCATTAATAACAAACTAATACTGAAATACAGTATCCTAAACCAGTCAAAACTCATCTGTTTGTATAAGCCATATGACTATAAAGACAGTGGCACTAAGGAACAGTAGATAAATATGATCTGCCCTGAAAATAAGCTACTCTGCTATGCAGCAATTGATTTTTGTATGGTTTAAACACAATTTTTCGTATCAAAATTAGACAGTTAACCAATACTGAAGTGTTCAAATATGTCCTGAACCTACAAACCTCTACATGTGACTTTAAATATAAGAGCTGTCCCACTGGGATAGAAAAGATTATTTATACACCTCAGATTGTTTTCATGCATGGTTTCAACAAAACCAAACCAAACCAACAAAAAAACCCAAACCAAATGTAAAATCTTAGTAGTGTTTATACATCCCTATTTAATTTTTTCTCATTATCAGCTGTTACAGATTTGCCATGTAAACTATATCCACTTTGAGTGGCCATGAACAGAAAAGATTTTCTCTTGAAAAATTTTCTTAAGAAAACCAAATGGAGAAATGAAGAAAACTCACTTTAAGTGACCAAAACCATCTCTATGTGTAGACTTCATTTTCCACAAATCCTACCACACTGGTACTTTTACATGTTTGTAACCTTTTCGTTAGGTTGCCCAGTTGATCAGAACTCTTCAAACATTAAATACAGAGAAAAGAAAATCCAAATGTAAATGTGCCTATTTGAGCAGTATTCTGTTTAACATAGTGATTTTACATAATTAATTACATACTCCGCAAAGCAGATGAGGACAGTGAGAGGGTACCCGTGCTATTGGCCCTGCAGCTCCCACCTCAGTCAGTAGCAGATAAGGTCATGCCAACAACAACCCCAAAAAAATATAAAAACAAACAAACAAACAAAAAAAAAAAGGTAGAAGACAAACAGATCCTTTACTTCAGAGGTTGCCAGTCCAAATCCTGGCATTTCACCCCAATATACCCTCCATTTTTAACTTCACCATGTCACAACCCACTCTTTTCTGTTTGATTTAGTCTTAGCTCTTACAAGTCTTTGGCTTGGAAGGATAAGATAGACAGTCGTAGTGGGCAAGACAGTAAGTAAGGCTGCAACTTCACAACAGAAAAAATATTGTATTAATAACAATTTCTCCATATGAAATGCTGAAAGCAGACATGATCTAATGATCATGTAAGTGTAAGATGCCCACACTGATCAGTCTCCAAGGAACATAAACAAAACAGAGATACAAGTGCTGCGAAGGTGGGGGAGGATTTCTTTTCTTTTTTCTTTTTTTTTTTTGTTTGTTTATTAACCTTAAAGGGATATTAAGGGAAGCTTTCAATTTCCAGTTTGTGAGAATGGACCATTTTCTTTTCCCTACTGATACCTGTACCAAGCTATTAGGTAAAACATGAGCTGATGGGCAAACTGGCCATGCAGGAGCAAACAAAGAACATCGTGCCAATAAGTGGCACATGAACTATACAAACTGAAAACTAGATGAACTGTTTGCTTAAAACACTTTTCATTTTCAATAATAAATATTGTCTAGTTTTGGTAGAACACCTATTCCAACAGAATTGAGTCAGTCGTATCTCCAGCACTCGGTTCATAAAACTCATGCTATTTTTAATGTGCTGAAAATAGTATTTTCAGCCTGTCTGCCCATTATCACAGAGTGTCTGAGAATGTTCAGAAAAACAGCTGTTCAGTTACATGAGGTACCTGTGGCAGAAGCAGCTGTATTACAACAGCCTCCCTTTTTAGTTCAGCAGCCCTGCAATGCCTGTATTTTTCAATATATTGTTTCAGGTACAAACAGGGAGAATACATACAAAATGGATTCTGGACTGGTTTGACATGTGCTAACATGCAGTAAAAAAGATATGAAATAGAAATCTTGTTATAAAAATAAATAATGAATAACACAGCAGCAAGCATGATCTCATCAAAGTTTTCATCTGAAGGGAGCACAGTGGCAAAGACCAAAAAGCTCTTGTGTGACATTGTTATCTAAAGTCCTGATTAGATTTTCACCTCAGAGTTCTCAATTTTGGTAGCAATCATCGCAAAGATACTATGGTGACTGGCACTCTATAAATATATCACACAGACAGGTAACAGTATTGAAGGCTGATATCAGGCAGGAGTTTGAAGCATTTGAAAACTCAACCCTACCATTAGGTATGTATAACAGCACTCAATTTTATGGCAGTAGAAACATGATTACAGATAAAAAGATAGGATTAGTGCTGCACAAATTCTTCTTTTAAATTAGATTACCATCATTCAATAGCATTAGTTAGGGTTTTAGGAAGTGCCAGAATTCAAGAAATATATAGGTACGTATTAACTGTAAATTTAATAAAAGCCTGCAGCACAAACCAAAGGTCATAGCTTGACTGGGCCCACTTTGCCACATACCACACAAAGCCACAATGACTTCCATCAGACATCAGCCACCCTCATTTCAGGTATCTACCAAAGAATAGAAACTTCTTTCCTGTGTTTCTGCTTTAGATTTTAATAAAAATTCATAATAATTCATTATAAGGTTGGGCTGGACTCAGTTGCTCTGGATAAACAGTGCAGGCAAGGCTATGGGATTGAGGCTCTTGCCATCCCAGTGAATTCAGTCACTACTTCCTCACTCTATAGCAGAGCTGCAAATGGCTGTCCATGTTCACAGCATGCATACAGAGCTCTGATTGCTGCAAGTTATTATTTTAGAAAGGCCCACTGGTCACTTCCACACATGCTGCAAGTACACATTAAACTACACGTTAAACTCAATCATCATATATTACCATACATTATTACATATATCTTACTAATACAATTGTAACCCATTGTAATAAGAACATCTAAAAACATTTTTAAAAATTAATTAAATATACTTTATATACAACCAACACCTTATGTCTTGATAACAAATGGATATAACACTGGATATAGAAGCTACATTATTTGAGCAATAAAAAAAACTGCGTAGTGCACAATCCAATTAGTACTGCATTATACCTGCTCATTCTGAGCAGCATAGATGCTTGCACAGTTGCTACCTTTGGCATACACGGTCTTCCTTTCACAGCTAGCTCTTCAAGTACATCAGGAAACCCGTGGAATGATTGCTCCTGAAAAATAGCTTCATACAAACCATGATGATGATACAAATTATAATTTGCATTCTTGTGGACAATTATTGTACTGCTTCCAAGTACTGAGAATCACATATTCAACCTCTTTAGCACTGGAGTGGACAGCCGAGTACTGTGGGAACTGTTTTGCTCCCCCACAGAAGTTGCCTGCACAGTCCTGAGATTCCAAGACATCAGAGGCAGGAGAGGGCTGTTCTGTGAAAGCAGCAGTTCAGCAAGAAGATCAATTGGAAATACTGGCTAAAACGACATTTACTGAGTTGATACTGCAACAGAAAGTTCCAAATCCCTTACTTAAATTGTCTCCAGCAAAACCAGTATTTGTGTTTTTGCTTATGCATCTCTACCTTGTGGGACCTCTTTGGTGCTCTCTGGCACTGTCCCACCACGTGGGACCGCCTCTGTCATGGTCAGACTGCAGGTGACATGCGTGACCACAGCATCCATCAGCTTCCAGTCACCACAGGCTACCCTGACAGTTGCAGAGCAGAGCCCCAGTGTAAACTAGCATATATGCAGGGCATGATGAGTGAGCACAGCACCTTCTACCTTACCAGCATACATGCACCCATTGCATACATGCACCTATGCATACATATAGATAGCCACACCAAATTTGCAAGAAGAGAAATTTTCAATCATTTGCATAACTTTAATCCATTTTTTCCTAACAATACATACTAACAGACATGACTTACAGACCCAGTTTAGTACATTACTAAACTACTGCTGTCTTTGCTTTACCTCTGGAAGAACAAGATAACCCTCCTGAGCTTCCTTTGTAAAATGCAAAATATTTCAGCCAAAAACATCAAGCTCTGACATTCACATACGTATGCTAGTGCCTAA
This sequence comes from Agapornis roseicollis, assembly GCA_002631895.1. Taxonomy (NCBI): domain Eukaryota; kingdom Metazoa; phylum Chordata; class Aves; order Psittaciformes; family Psittacidae; genus Agapornis; species Agapornis roseicollis. The sequence continues at coordinate 47,354 of NDXB01015802.1, read as the reverse complement.
ATTAAGGTATGTACATTTGAAATTTGTATCCTTCAAGGACAATCTGTGTAGAAGAGATAAACATTATAAAAATGTAGACAGCTAAATAATGAAGTAAGGATTCTGGAATTTAATATAATGGTAACTCAAGCACTAAGCTGTACACATTTAGATTTTTGGAGTTTTCCCTTTTTGAAACTGCATTTTAAGAATTATGGTTCCTTTAATAATAATAATAAAAAAAATGTATTTGCTATGATGAACAGCAGTTCCCCAAATATTTTTAGTACAAGACATGTAATTTATTCAGCAAGTGAAAATGTTTGTTTAGAAAAAAACTAAACTATAGATAATGTCCAAATTCATTCTCCATCTGCAGAACCCTAAAAGGGCTCAAAACAGAAGCAGAATGGCTTACAACAGCTGGTCTCTTTCAACTTTCAGAAATTTTTATAACTACTTTTTGGTGGGTTTTGTTGTTTTGTTTTTTTTTTTTCAGTACACCACACCAGGAATTTTCTAGAAATGGGCATGATTTCCCTAGTGCAATTCCACGAAGCAGAGGTGCATCCCTATTATCCCAAACCACCACCACCAGCCAGACACACGCAGGGTCAAGTTATATACTCTCACACCAGAACTGAAAACTTATCAAATATGGCCCTGATCCAGCAAAGCACTTAAGCACATGCTTTACCTTAAACATGTAAGTAATCCTATTAGAGTGAATGAGATTCAGCACAAACCACAGGACTGAATCTCAGAATACCTTGGTTGCAGCCCTGATTATGCCAGTGACTGTGTAACCTTGGACAAATCACCCTATTTCTGTGTCCTTCCTTCTTTTGCCCTTTACATGTGTTTACCATGTTGCACACCCTCTCAACAGAAACAATCCCAACCTGGAATCTTCTAGAAACTGCTGTACTACAAATAACAGCAGGGATACTTACATACCTTAGTCTGTTTTCAAATGGCTGTCATACACTCAAAACCAATACTCCCAAAAAAAACCAGAGATGACATGCCTTACGCTCCAGTCTACTTACTCAGTATTAACAACCATCGCCAAAAGCATGACACTGCTCTTAAAAGGGAGTTGTGGAGAAGGAATCCAAGCAAAGGGTACCTGCAGATATGGGCCAGGGCAGCTCCCAAGCACATGTGGCTACAAGCCCAGTACTTATGCCACAATTCCTCTCCTGCTACTGGTTCCTTGCCTGCAGGGCAATATGAGATCCCCAGTGCTGCCCGGGGCTGCATGGGTCGGTCTGCTACATTTTTGCCAGTGCTGTACCCACAAAAGTCATGGGAAAATCTGTTTAAGGCACGCATGTGGAAGACAGCATTGTCTACACAGGGTGCAATGCATTTACACTAAAAGGCTTTATGTTCAGTATTCTTAGACACTGTGATAGGAAATAGTTTTCTACAGGTAGGCCATATGCCATCAATGCTATGTCTAATAGTCCTGAGAATATTTTCACATAAATAATTCTGCCTTTGCACATACATACAACCACATACATTGTTTACTCTTGCCATCACACTTTCTGCTTCCCAGCAGTTGTCACTGGCAATGTCACTGTCACAAGGAGGCTATGGATTCAGCTCCTAACAATGAAGCAGGCACGGACGAGTGGGTAGGATACTCAAATGAGTTTCAGAAAAAATTGAAGTGAAATACTGTCCCCAGTGAAATCAATAACAGTTCTTCCATTTACTCCAGCAGAGTAAATATTTCAACTCCTTTTTTTCTGTGCCTTCTTGTCATCTCAGTGCCTAACAGAGTGATCATTTATTTTCCTTAGGAACACAAGCAAAAGGATGGAATGGATGGGAAGTGAGGGAGGAAGGGAAGATTTCAAAATAAACATACTCTTTTTTCAGATTAGAAAAAAAAAAATAACCCCAGCAATTTATAATGATTCCTGTAGTTACAGATTATAAACAATGCAGAAAATGAGATTAGATTAACGCAGGTAAGGTCCTTCTTTCTAGGAACTCATTCACAAATTCCTCTTCTGTCCTTGAAACACCTGTAAACGATGTTGCTGCTTTCCTGGTGGAGACAAGGAAGAGCTCACAGCAGCAGCAGTCCAACCTCGCCTGTGTCAGCCTGCTCCCAATCAGGCCTTTTGCATACAGAAATACCTATTATAAGACACATGCATCATGAGCTGTATTCTGTTAATTAAAACATTTTCTGCTGCAGATTGGAAGCCTGACTTATAAGTGACTTGCCAAAATTACATTCAAAAGCACAGCAACTGAAATGTGTTCTTGAGTAGGTCAAAAGTTAGTTACTTTGGACTTCTACTGAATATGTCCTCTGGTCTCATTGTATGATGAAGGGAAATACAATCAAAAGGTTACATATAACTGTGTATTTGCAGCAAGTTAAGGGATACAATAAACTACTGGTTTCCAGAAGACATTCAAGATTTTGGACATAAAAATGAATTTAAAAAAGAACCCATACAGTAACCTGTAACAGAGCCTGAAAAAATGTCTGCTATGCATAACACAATAAAGTCACTGAATAAGTGAAATTTACAGTAAGCATGCTGCTTCCCAGTCAGTGTTGCATGTTTCCCAAATTAGTTGGCATATCAGACAACAGTGAACATTTACTATGGATTTTAGACCTAAGTCCTTAGCAGCATTCTAAGTTAAGGCTGACATTTCATCTTTAATTCATGCTCCTGTGTCTTTCTATATTAACTACTAACAAAGCAGTATGCTAGCAGCCTGCACACAGAGAGCATGCGCAAGGCAGGGCTGTGCACGCAGCGCTGCTGTGTCTCCAGTGGAAGGGGTCTATGCCTTCCAACACAGAGGCAGCCCCCAAACCTGACAAACTGACTCAGTTGAGCTTCTCATCAGCCATGGTGGACGTGGTCGGAAAGACCTACAGAGGAGTACGCCCATAAAGTCCATTCAGAAGCAACTTCTCTAGGAGAAAGTTTTTTTCAGCTGCTGAATCTCTTCATTTTTTGAAAACGTTATTTCTCTCTCAAAGTGATCCTCGTGTTTCATCAAACTTAATCTACTCTTTCAGAAAGGATTCTTAGAAAGCAGGTTTTAAGAGAACTTCAGACTTCCAGCAGCACCCTTCTTTTTCCCAGCATCTCGTAAGAGTGCCTCACAAAAGGCCCCAGAGGTTGGACAAACAGAGCACCAGGAAAAACACAGTGTGAAAGGGATCTTTATGTGCCTGTGTGAGGGCCCAATGCTAATAGCTCAATGTGCCATTGACACATCCCAGTGCAAACAGCTAAGTCTTTTTCAAAATAGCGTGAGTCACAGTGTCATTCTGAACTTTGCCTTTCCCAGATTTGGGTGATTTGTGAAACAAATCATGCCTGTATTGTTAAAACATGTTTCTGTAAATGCAGGTAGCCCCCGGGAAACGACTATCTCTTCTGACTGTAACGCTCACTCCGTGAACTATTCCTGCCGCAGAGAAAGTGCGAATAGGTAGAAGTGGTACTGTAACTTCTCTGACAATCATCTCGCACCAAACCGTTTGTTATCTCCCGCGCTAGCCGCTGATGCACTTCTCATTAACCCTCCTGTTTGGTATAGTCCTTTGGTGAGAGACTGGCCGTAACAGAGCCGGGATCACCCCAAACAGCGGAGCGGAGGGAGGGGTCCCTTCCCTTCTTCCCGCCCCAGCAGGGCCACCCTAGCCCCCCAGAGCTCGTCCCGAGCCGCTGCGGGGCCGCACTGGCTCTAACGCGGGGAAAAGTTCTGCCGGTCCCGGCTGGAGCCGAGCACGGCTGCCCGCAGCGAAAACCCGCTGCCTTTTGTTTCCCAGCCGCAGGCCAGAGTAAGTCGCGGGGCTGTTCGGGGTTCGGGCTTAGCCGAAGCGCTGGGCCGAGGCAGCGGCCTGCGGGGCGGCTCCCCCGGGGCCGGGCCCCGCTGCTCCCGTATCACGCGAGCACTCGCTGCCCCCAACTTTCAGGGACCGGAGGCCCCCGGTCGGACCCCGCTGCCCTGGCTTTGGGGCAACCCTAGCCCAGAGCCTCCCCGCCCCGACGAAGCCCGAGGTGCGGCTCCCGGGAACCGGCCCGTCAGCAGCAGGAGGAATTAACACGCGCGGGAATAATCACCTTGTTGTAGTTGTAGTAACCCAAACACTGGGCAAAGTCCAGGTTGGAGGGGTCTCCAGGAAGAGAGCTGCCCCCCGCAGCCGGGTAAAATCTTACATCCATGCCGGTGCTTTGGTCCAAGAAGTGCACTTGGAGGGAGAGCCGGGAGGTTTAATAGATCCACCTTCAGGTGCCTTCCCCGGGGCTGGGGCGCGGACAAACTGCCGAGGGACCGGAGCTGCGTATCGCCGAGTCTTCCCGAGGAGCGGGATGAGAGACGGGGAAGAGGCTGCTGAAAAGTGCAGGTAAACAAGGAGAAGAGGATAGGAGAGGTGAGACGGGCGGCAGAGCCCAGGTGGGTGCCCGTCCGCCTCTGAGGGAGGGGAAATAAGGGAAGGCAAGAGAGAAGGAGGGAAAAGAGAGCTGCTGATTTTTAAAAAGCTCCGTGGCAAGCCACGGGCTTCGCCTCCGCATTCAGGAGCAGCTGCTGTACACAAAGGAAACACGCGCCCGGCGCGGACGGACGGACGGACCGCCGCTGCCCGCGCCGCCGACAAAGGCGGGGACCGGGATGGGGAGAGCAGCGCACCGCAGCCGCAGAGTCCCCCGCGGCTGCCGGGGACGGGGCGGCCGCCCCGGGGCTGGTGCAACAGGGCACTCCCGGCCGGGCCAGGAGCGCAGCGCGGGGCCGACTGCCGGAGCAGCCTGAGCCGCTCTGGCCCCGCTCTGCGGGAGGGACGGCCGGGCCCCGCCCCGCCCCGCCCCGCCCCGCCTGCTGCTCCCCCCTCACACACCCCTCCCCGCACACCCTCCCACCGGGACCGGTGCTTGCCCGCCCGGGCCGGTCTCGGCGGGGCTGCGCTATTCCCTGGGAGGGCCGAGGTGAGCAACTTCCACTTTTTGCATCAGTTTTCTGTCCGTGGTTTTCTGGCAGCGCACTTCATTGCTCAGCACCGCTGCCTTGGTGCGTCAGGTGGGTGGCAGAAAAAAAGAGATTTCTCTAACATACTGTCCAGAGCAGGACTTTAAAACACAGTAGCCTGGCCCACAGAAACCTCTTTGAGCCCTCAGAGTCACTGGATGGTGATTCCAAGGCACCCACTAATGATCGAGACTTGGTTAGTCAGTCATAGGTGCTGCTCAGCAATACCTGCTACCTGCATAAAGCTTTTCTGACCCAAAATCTTGATCTAGATCTTTTGGTCAAAACACTAGAGCAGCACAAAGGCAGTTTAACCTCATGACTTGTGCCCTGCAGAGAAGGAGCGAGGAAGGATGAGAAAACACGCTTGACTCAAGGCTTCTGTAGCAGGGAGTGAACGGCCTTCCAGGTCTAGCGCAGATTCTGACACAGTTGTAACACAGCTGCAAGTACCCCCCCAGAATGTCTGACTCTACTTGATTATAGAAAAAATAAATAGAAATGATAACACAAGGATACAAGGTTTAACTGCAGAACAGCTGCAAGACCGTACCTGAAGGTCTGTGCATCATATCCATGGCTGCAAAAATGGAGACGCCAGGCCCATACCACAGCCCCATTCCTGATGGCAGCCTGCCTCAGGTGCGTCATGTTCCAAAACATGATTGTGCAATGATAGAAAGTGAACAAACCATAAACCAGTAATATAGCTACAATGTATTGAAAGAGAACATCTTTCCAGTCTGTTCCTGGAAATCTTATTTGCAGTACTTGCAAATAGCAAGTAAATGCAGGCACAGGTAGCTCCTGCTAGTACAGAAGACATCCTTATTCTGGGTATTGATCCTAAAGTGTCACAGTTTGTAGCAAGGAAAGATCTGTAAATTGACATTTTGCACTAAGAGCAGAGTAAAACTTAAAACATAGGTATTTACAATTAACTTTCTAGGAAAATGTATATAAACTGGTAAATGAAATGCCTCAGTAAAAAAACGCATGTTCTGTCAAATACCTAATCCAATTTCATATTCATTGTGTCAAACCATTTGTAACCAAAGGGAAAAAAACTGCAAAATCTGCTTTGCTGCTAGAAGGGAAGTGGTTGAGGAGCATAAAGTCCAGAGGGTTTGCACAGGCATATACCATTCCTGTGGTAAAAAATTTCTTCTTCTGAGAGAAATCATTCAGAAGTAAAGACATTTAGAAATAAAGACATTGAATCTGGTTCAGGATGCAGCTTTTCATTGGAGCAATCGTCCAAAGCAGGGATGGAAGAGTGGTGGTGTATGGGCACAGCAAACTCACTGCAACCGAGGTTTATAAAGTAGTACCTGTTCTGTTTTCTTCACTGAGTGACAAACATTTCTGTAACCACACATGTACATGTCAGAATGATAGATTCTGGGGTGCAGGCACAGATCATTGATACCAAGTTTGGAGGTGCTCTGCTGTGTAAGTAAAGGCATTTCCAGGCTGCCTCCTCAGATTCTCTTCACTCTTAAATAAACCTGAGAGCATATCCCTATTGAATTCAAAGGGAAGTTGCTTAAGCAAGGAACAAACAGCAAATGATTTTGAAGGAGCCCCGGCACTGACTTCCAGGCAGTGAGTGGCCTATGGCACACTTCAGGTGCTGCACAACTCCTGCTGTGCTCCAGGAGGGCACAACTCCTGATGTGCCTTAAGGGGCACATCACAGCCCATCCCACCTCTCCTGTCCCATGGCCTCAGCTCCAGAACCAGAAGGGAGCCTGCAGAGTAGGGGGTAACAGGCAGGAGGCGTACTGTGTGCTGTGGCAGCAGCTTCTGGGTTAGAAGCCTTAAACTCAGAAGAGAAGCAAATATGGTGACGTAAATAATGGTGATTTTAAGTGCTTTGATGGAACATGCTGTACCCAACATATTTTTTTCTTTTTTCTTTTTTCTTTTTTTTTTTGAAAATAAAAGGCACAATAGGAAAAGCCCAGAGTGTTCCATCTTGACCCTCACTGGTACAGAAAGTTAATGTAAAATTGAAATGGAACAAGTCAGAAATAAATAAATTCCAGTCAGGCAAAACATTTATCCCCAAAATAGTATTTAGTGAAAAGTTTTGAAATTATGTCTATTCATACAATTATGAAACAAAAATATAGAAATTTGGTGATATTTCCAACAAAAACAACAACAAAAAAAATCCAGTTCCTGATTATAAACCAGCTTTGTGTCATGGTTTAAGCTGAACCCAGCACATTTTTGGCACCTCCACCCAGTGCCCAAATTAAGCCTTTCACAGAACTAGTACGACTACAGTGAAATTAATGAGTGATTTAAAGAAAAACAGAAAAGAAACTGAGATACATATGCTACTTTGTTTTTCATTTCAAACAAAATGTTAGGCTTAATACGATACTGTGCCAGAGAGAATTTTACCAACTAAAATATTAGGCAAGTGTGTGTTTTACTTTCTCAACACCTTTTGAATATAATTTATTAAATAAGTAAACTGGAGTAATCACTGTGCACTTTAAATCCATCTGCATGATGTCAAACCTATTTGTTAGTAACAATGTATTTATCTCAGGAGTTCATTAAAGATGAGCTAAAGTATTTACATCTCTCTGTGCATATCAATTGGAAGGAATCCAACACATTCTTCTCTCAAGCTATTCTCATTAAGGTCCCTCAGCAGAACTCTGGTTTTGGGATTATTTTAATTATTTTTTCTTTGTTTGACAGCAGTTGGAATTATGAAGTATTTGCAATTTTGAGTAAATATTCCCCTTCATTTCTGCTGGTTTAATAAAAGTAATCATCTACCTACAGTACTTTCCCTGGTCCTGGGTAGCCTTGATTTTGAAGAAACTTTTTGAAAAGCATTGTTCCATAAAGGTTTGAATGTATGTCTACAGATGTCAACAATTATGATTCAGGCAGTAACACACACACTGTGACTTTGTTCAATCTTCAGCTATACTTTCTTCTGACTCATCATCACAATTCAATTTTAAAAGCCATTAGGAGCACTCAAACTGCTTTTCTGATGTAAGAACAGAAATTGTATTGGAGTAAATCAGCTACCTACAAACTTAAAAGTTCATACACAAATTTTTACTGCTGCCCAGAAACTTTTCAACTTGCACAGGTAAATACTAATGTCCCAGACCTAGCTGATACCTATACAAGCCTAGCGAGTTCTTTTCTTTGAACTAGGACGTAGCACAAGAGTGTATTTAAGGGTTATGACTTACATGCTTTATCATTAACTGGTACCTTTACAGCCTTTGCAAAATCTTTTGCAAGCCCTGTGTTCATCTCCCTGACTGTAACATGGATACAGCACTAGTGACTCAATAATGTTTTCTTTTTGCTATGCAGAAGTCAAAGGCAGTGTGAGATTTACTCCAGCAAATAACAGTCAGGAAGAAACCTCAGAGATGAGAGCAGACACACTGACCTGCTAACATCCAAATGTTCAGATAGCCAGCCAAGTCATCCTGCAACTCACTGCAACTCAGCAGCCCCCATGTCCCTGGTCTAACAGTCCCCTTCTGGCAAAGAACAAACATGACAGGGACAGGAAAATGAAGAGAAGGGACGGCATGAACCAAGCTGGACCAAGGACTCTTTGCTCTAATTTCACAATGCAGAATCAACATTAAAAAAAGACGTGACATTAATTTTCACAGTGCAGGGCCCACATCTATTGACTTCTCTTAAGAAGTGGCAGGAACAAGAAGAGATGGAAGAATACAACATCCCCAGTGTCACCTGATAAGGAACAGTGTCTTAGCCCCTTCCCCCCAGAGCATATGTGGAGGATGAAAGGGCACAAAATAAAAAAAGGGGAATAAAAGAGGAGAAAAGAAAGATGGAGTACCAACCAGGTATGGTTTAGAAAATAATCTAAAGCCTCCTAGGATCAATCAGAAGTCCCTTTAACTAGTTGCAAAGGGCTTTGAATTAGACCTATACGTACAGCTGCAGAGAATCAATAATATTTTGATTTACCCCTCAAAGCAGCAACTACACTAGTAATTTTTGGCTAAGAAGAAGTATTATTAACAGCATAATAATTCTTTAGAGTTTATCTGACTAAAGACCCTTCTCATCAGATTGTAGAGGCAGCTGCCATATTTATCATGCAGGCATGAATATCCTATATAAATGAGGCAGTAAAGAAAAAACTTTTGTTCTTAGCATTAATTCAGATCAAATATTCATTGATATCTACATTTCTCAGCAAGTATCTCAAGCAGAGATCAATAAACACTTATTAGTCACTGACCATGTTTCCTGCAGTAAAGGAGGGAATGTCAGCCAGCAGATGGGAGCAGCCAAATAATCAGGGGAGCTGGAGTCTACTGTTTGTCTGCCAGAAGATCATTTACCTTCTCTTTGTCTCAGTTGCTGCATCTAGAAAACTATAGATCAAAAGAGTAAAAAACAGCAACATACAAAGCAGTTTCAGTAGTCATTCGTTAAAAAATACAAATCATTATTTCAAAATGCAAATATGGAATCTTGCAAGGGGTGGGGAAATCACAACTGAAAGGTTTTGGTTTGTGAAAATTCTGTTTCTTTTAGGCCCAAGTCAGGAAATGCATTACCTTGGGAAACTGGGAAAAACAAAATAACATGCCTGCTTTGATGTTTCTCTGGATTGCTGAAATATTTTATCTTAACTGAAATATTTCACCACTTCAATTCCCCTTCGACAATTTAAACCATATTCTCACAGAAAAACAGGTGTTTGCTTATGGAATAGAGACAGCCACTAATACTGATGAACTATGTTATTATGTCACAGAAAAAAAGGTTTCTGCCACTTTAAAGTATTCCCCGACCCTCTGAAGTAACCTGTGTGTAATGGACAATATAGGATTACTTTTTGGCAGAGTGAATATCCTGTTGCTATTGACTGCAGTGTTACAGTATCCTGACATATTAGTATACAGTCATTGTGAGATAAATACCACGTTGAAAAACAAACTGATTGTAATACTGAAAACAGAAAAGGAACTGTCCAGTAATATAAAAATTGACTTCTTTCAGAGAACAATGACTGAAACAGTGTCATTTTTAGATAGCATCAAAGAATAAAAGCTTTAACTGAAACCAAGACATTGTTGCAATGTATTCCTTTCTTCCAGGGATGCTATTTTAAAGCAAGGCATGAAAACTTGGTTAAAGATGGATTCTGTGTGTGTGTGTAGTTAGGTTGCTAGATGGGTAGGTACCTAGACAGATTGTTATATACATACATATATACATATGTACATACGTAAATTTAATTATATAGTCTGTTGATATAAAGCTGTGGAAGCTGTGTAGTATGTTTCTATTCAGTTTTCCCCTCCAGCCCTTTCCACATTCATACCTGTGTTGAATTTAAACTAAAAGAACTATTAAAAGAGGATGAAAAAAAAAAAGCTGCTGGCATCTGCCTTTTAAAGGGGATTTAGGAGGACAGTGTGTATAGAAAGAAAAACATATTCATCATGAGCAATTCAAATTCTTTACATTTCTGTATTAGTCTAGAGGAATTTTTCAGGCAGAAACTTTCACTTTACAGTAGAACTAAATCTTGTTACTGAAATAATTATTTTAATGAAACTTATCTGAAAAGTCTTAGTGAGATAAGGTGAAGAGTATTTCCACATGATCAAGGTTACATTTAATCTTTGTATCTGCAGGGTATCACTCATACCTGGTTTTCAGTTTTAATTTCATCCAATGTTCTATTAGGTAGTTGTTTGAAATATACAGCATATAGCTATATAACCTCTGATATATTTCAGATGCACATTTCATTATGAAGTACCTAAACAAGGATGTGGTGATGTTTCTGGAGTGATAAAGGAAATATCTTTCCATGACTTGCTGTGTTTAATGCAATAACACTGTACTTTCCAAAGGAGAGGGCACACTTACCCTTGAAAGACTGTGTGGTATCCTGGGAAGACATGAGCAGCAGAGCCCTGGCTGTCCCTGGAAGCCACGGAAGGGGTTACATGAGCTCTTAGTGACCTCAGCACACATCTTCTGTTGGTGGATGTGGAAGAGATGGGCTTTTGGTCATCACTTGGAAGTCACTGAAGGACTTCATGAGACACTTCCAAGGTTTAAGGTAAATAGCTATGTATAGTTTCACAGTCAAGCCATAAAAATAGAAGTAATTATTTAAGAGTGCTGCTGTTCTCAAGTACCTTTCAAATGTTACTGTGACCTACTGTGATATTAATGTCACTTTCCACCAGCATACCTTATAACATAAAATAATTAGTGACCAATTCTAGAGAATAAGTGGAAAAACACAAAAAATTATCCACATTTGATTGGACTATAGACATACAGCTTTATTTGGATAGAACATATCCATACCATAAGTGGGAGTAGTCTTCCAAAGGACTCATTAGTTATCCTTTAGGTCTCCTAATTAATGATGTAGTCTTCTGAGAGCATATTAATAACTCTGGTATTAATAGCATAATTTTAGCTGAGAATTAAAAAAATCCCAATATTTTATAAGCACTTGTACAATACAGTTTGGAACTTGGTAATAGACACATGCATAAATTCATCAGACTAAAATTTAACAAACAGATTTCTAGATCACAATAACTTCTCCAAAATGAAGTACTATACTTTCATTTGGGAGACTTATGTTCCGTTTATAGAGCTGAGTTCTCTTTTTTGATGCTTCAATAGGTCGGGTTTTCAACACTGAAAAGCTGAAGACACATTTCATCCTGTTCTCTAGACTATTTCCCCAAGCTCATAAACAGTATGTGCCAAGCTGTTCTTAAAGAATCAGCCCTCATTTCCATGAATGGCTAATATTTAATAAAACATCTGATCACAAAACCAGATTTTTTTAAAAAAAATCAGCATTAAAATAACACTCTGACTTGCTACTAAATGCAATGTTCTTTGATATAAGTCTATTTCAACTCCAGTTATTCCAGGGTTCTACAGCAGTCAAAATAATCAATGCAGAATTTTCCGTGTGATTTACACATTGCTTTTTAGAATGAATTGACTGAAACAAAAAATGCTTATTTCTGCTGCCTGGCTTGTTTTCTAAAGCATATTCTCTTTCTTTTAAAGTGAGAGAACGACCTCTGCTTCAGGAACAATTTTCTGAGACGGTGTATTTATCAAATGGCTTCTCTGCTTTCATGAAAACAATTTATTTTCACTGAACTCTTCAAGATAAGCACTGAAGTCAGGAAGAATGTACAATGACATTCATAATTACATTCAAGAAACAAATTTTTTGCTAAAGAAAGGTTTTGGATTTCTTATCTTTTTTAGAGATACAAAATATCTTCTTTCTTCCAACATGCCATTTAAAGATATTTTCTTCCTGAAATTACCAAGTGTATTTTCATATGCATAGAAAGAGAAGCCTGGGACAGTAATCTTCTCATAGAAAGGCTACAATATGCATCCTAAATAATGAAAGCTGCAGCATAATCCTTACCACCAAATTGCCTTCCCTGCCCCACTCTTAGGAAACAATCTGCAGACAAATGACAGGAAGAGCAGAAGGAAACATGACCTTGCAGAGCCTCCTCCAAACACCCCCTATACACCCAATCTTAGAAAACAGACAAAACAATTGTTCCTTGGAATGGCACGTCCCTCTCTTCAACTTTCATCCCACATTTTCCCTTGTGGAGAGCTGGTTTCTTAAGCCCCAGAGCTTGCTGAAGAGCCTATGGACACAGAGCATGGTGCCTCCTGTTCTCTGGGGAAACATAAAATCTTGCTCAAAAATCTCCCTCTGTTTCTGTTATGGATTCAGCCCTGGACCTGTTCTCAGCTATCAACAAAAGGTCCGTCATGCCAGACAATTATTGCTTCCTGCTGTATTCTGTACTGCCCCTAAAATCAAGGTAGTCCATAAGATATCTCATCTTTTATGACAAAGCAGCCACATATTTAGCCATATAGTGCCTGTATTTTGAAATGCAAATTCTATAACTACCTATGCAAAAGCTGCCATGAATGCATTTAGAAGTTCCATTTAGGCTGCCTGGAAACATGGGTCTTGCTGGATTAAAAAGACGTATTGCTATCACTCCAATGAATGCCCTTTAATTTGTGAGAATTCATTTTAGAATTAAAAATACAAGATCTAGTTTATTCATTGTCAGTCAAACATCCTAGCTTTTCATTATTCCATCTTTTTTCAGTGCATGGAGGTAGTTCTCAGCATAAAGATTCTCTGATAAAGTTCTCCTCCGGAGACATACTTCTTTTGTAGGCTCAGCTAGTGCAGAAATATCATTCATTTGTAATACTCATCAAAGAGAAGTGGGGGAAAAAAAATCAAAAGCATCTGAAAGAGATTGTGTTTCACACTAATATAAACCAAGATTTTATTTAAAATATACAATGTTAAATTTGATTAAATATCAACCCACCATTCAGAGTGAAATAATCTCTTTTAATTTGCATGTATCTGTTTGTGCCAGAGAGAAGCGTGTTTGCTTTCAAGCAGGTGCACATCCTGCTATGACTAAATCTCTAACTCATCAAACTGCTTTACCAGTGTGGGACATGCCCTTTTTTCCTGGAACAGCTTCAAGCATTTTCCCCAGCATTTCAGCCACCTGTTTACTGAGTTCATACTCCAAAGGAGATGCATGCAATTAGATACAAGGAAATGAAAATAAATGACCTTGTTTGTTATAAATAACAAAGAGACTCAGCAAAATTAATGCAGTGAAGCCTGACCTTCTGACCTGAAAGAAAGAATCACCTCATTCCTTTGTAGCAGGCTCACAATGCTCCAGCACCAGGCATTGTTATGCAGCTTTGCTTCTTTTGATGGATCTTAAAGGAGTATATTCTAAATATTAAATGTTTTACAAGTTAGATTAGGAAATTTGCATTAAAAAGCATGTTGAAACAAAGTCAAGAGAGCAGTGATAAGGATTATCATTGCCGTATTTAAAGAGCACAGGTAAGCCCTGTATATGGTAGCTCACTATAATTCAGGTTTTCAACTTAGAAAGAAAAAAAATGATATTCCAGGTACTAAAGAGCCATGGAAAGTCTCCTTCAGTGTTCAGTGAATTGATCAGGGAGAAAGATTTTAATTACCTATCTTGAGGGGAAGGAAACATTCTTCTTTTGTGAATTGTTTGTGCTATGATGATCTGACTTCTGAGAGAAAAGCAATGTACTTCTGCAAATACTGCCAAAAATACTTTTTTTTTTTTTCATTATCCTTTAATTAAGCAAGCAGAAATGCCTTCTTCTGTACAAAGTCTACTGAATAATGTTTATACAGGTGACATTTTCACTTTGAATGACTCATGTCACTCTGGAACAGTGTCCTGATGTAATGGAGGGCAAGGTGCTAGAAATTTGTTTCACTGCTTGTCTTTGAAGATAATGAGAAAACAGTTGTTTTTATGACAGTCCTCACAAAAAGAGCAGTGCGTAATTACAGTGCTAGTTCCCATCTCCTCACCCTCCAAAATAAGTCTGCTATTAATTCAGCAACTCAGAACAGTTGCAGAAACGAATAGATAACATATTTGTACCCCCCTGAAAGTAGTTCCTATAACAGGTATTGTTTGAAAAGGATTTATCCAAAACTTGTTTAATAGGGGCTTTTTAACTTCTTTTACTTTGAATGATACCCATCCAGCTGCTGAGATAACTGCAGGGCCCTTCATAGCAATCAAGGCATCAGTTCTGCAAGTTTCTTTTCCACTCTTAGTGAACTGAGTGGTGGACAAGGGCATGGGGGCAGCTCTACTTGCAGTGCCCATGGGTTGAAGGTCATATCATCAGTGACACCAGGGCCAACAATGCCATGGGGCAGTGGAAGAAAGAACTGAGAAGTACTGAAACAGCAACTGGAAGATGTGAGCACAGCCCCTGTGCTGTGCCATGGCATAGAGGATCTGTGATCAACACAATGCTCTGGGGATTGGGAGCATGAGGGTGCAGCAACTCTTTTCTTCTACACTGTCTCACCCATCCTTTCACATTCTGTATACAACGGAGCAGCTCCACCCTTTTAAGGACTCAGCATGAGTCGCTCCTGCTCCCATACTTCTACAGTGTAAGGGTGACCTGAATGAATCATTCCCAGTAGAAAAACATTTGAACACAGCCTTTCTGTTCATTAAGTGTTGTGAACAGCTTGTGTTTTTTCCAAAGGTATGTATCATTAAAAACTAAACAGCCCACATGGCTGAAGGTAGGGATATGCTAAAGTGTCTGACTGAATCAGAGCCCTTAAGAATATTTTCTTCTCGATAAATCTGCATTTGTTTGCATGGATTGAAACCAGACCACTCAGATTTCTAAGTTCAGATCCGTGAGGCGTGGTATGACAAGCCACATTTGAGAAAGACCTGCACAACCAACAGCCTTCTGAAAGCTGAGACCAACCAGAAGAAATTCTGCTTTTGTGAAGCACGAAGTTGTGATCTCTGTCCTGTTCCAGGGCTCCAGAATCACGTCTTGGCCAGCAAATATGTGAGCTGCAGAGAGGCTGCAATTCTGCTCATGATATGCAAGGGCTGGAACAGAGAAAGCAAAGATGAGGATCTATTAATATGTCTCATGCTCCAAGCATGAGACCTTACTGGCCTGTAAATTGTGATTATTCATGTGAATATCTATTGTGAAATGCCTAGACTGGGTTTCTTTGATTGGCTCCAGAAGTCATCATGTATAGTTCCTCTTTTTTTTGTGAGGGATAAGAGGAAATAATTGATCACCTTCTACAAAATCTCATTCTGATCAATTCAGAATAAATTATAGATTAATATATTCCAACAAGTATCTCAAAATTCACGTTTAATATTAGTCCTGAAATTCTCTCACTGGAGGATTTGTGACAATTCAGCTTAAAAAATGTATTATTCCAGGCAGAGCAAATTTGAGGCTTTCAGGAAAAGTCTGTTAGCTCCCCAGCACTGGCTCCATTACAACCTCAATGTCTTAAATGAGGAAAATAGTATTGCAAATATTCTATTGTTATGTATTTATTCAAGACAAAGCTCACAGACACTTGCAAGCTACCTAAACAATCAGTGAGTGAAAATATTAGAAAAATCTGAATGGAGAATTCTCCCTTCTCCTTTTTTTTTTTTTTTTTTTCATTTGTATTTAAATACTTACCAGAAAACTGACCCTGATGAAACGATTCAGTATCCATCTTTAATAATGCACTAAGAACCCAGCAGCTCCAAAGTAGTTATGCTAGGTAGCTGGTGACTTCCATGAACTCTTTACTGTCACTTGAAGAATCCTCTCACATTTTTCCGGAGTTTTTGTATTTTTCCATCATACTTCAGCCATTTCTTCCCATGGTTCCGTGGCACCTTTGTGTCCTGCTAGCTGCACATTGCCAGTGCCTCCATAGTATATCATGTATGTGACAAAAAACAAGTCAGGAACTCATAAAGTGTGGGCATCACTTTGTGCTGACAGCTGCACTCTAAGAGAAACTGCAGAGTGTTCTGGAGTGGAACTCTGCTTCCAGCTACCTCCATCAGAAACCCAACATTCACCTACCTATAGCAGGCTGCTGCTATAAAGCCAAAGTGCCCATACAGGGTTACCATGCTGCCAACCACAGCCAGAGACGCTGCCCCTGGAGCTCTGCCTTATTTGCCACATTGCTAAGTGCCAGTTTCACTTGCAATTCCAAGATGAGCCACACTGCTTGCAACATCCACGGCTGTGCATAGTCCCAGCAAGCCTCAGTAGGCTTTGTTTAACACACTATGCCTCAGGTTCACAGAGTATTATAAAAACTATACTGTCTGTTGCAGACTAAGGGAAGGATTTGAGTGTCCCTGAGGACAACAGCACAGGACAAAAGCGATTTCCATTGTCTTCAAGCAATAGAGATCTCAAAGGTTAAAAGCTTTAATTTCAGTACCACCTCAGTATTATTTACAGACAGAAGAAGAATAATATTAGCCCAACTAAATAAATTTCCCCCACTAATGGAAAACTTGCATGAGCTGTTTAGAGATGGGAGGTAGATGAACAGAGCAAAATCATTTTCTATGTCACATGAGCAGTGTGATCTTCTGGCCCCTTTTGGACTAGTTCCTGCTTTAGCGTGTGGTTTATAACCAAGCTTCACCTAAGACAACTGAATATGGGCATTATTTCGCCTCTGCAAGCCTCCCAGACTTCACTGCCTCCTTAGGCTGGTCACCTGGATTTTAGAGCAATTACTACCACCCTGCACTTCAAGGCACGTTTACTGCAAATTGTGCAAGCAACAAAACCACACGAATGTGCAGCTCAAACATGCATGATGATTGTGCAAGCACAACTGTTTGCTTGGTATTACATGCTTGAATGTCCTTGCAACACACAGGTGAGACACACCTTACTGCTGGGAAGAGCAGTCTTGCTTTTCTGCAGTGATACCTTAAACCAAATACTGGGAAAGGCAAAGAACTCAGCACTGTTACAATCAAAAATTCAGAGCTAGAGATATGCAAATAAAAACACTATTCCAAAAGGCTGGAAATGAGTAGCATCCAAAATGATTGATATTATAAACTGGATTTAAAAACCAGCAATCTTCAGGAGCATTAGTTATATGAATTAGATGAATAAACGGTTCTCAAATTCAACTGAAGTTAAGTCACCCTGGAAAGCAAATTGTGTACTTTTACTCCCAGGCTGTTTCAACTATTCAGGAAGGGTAGCTACCTGCACTGGAGACCACATATTTGTTTCACAAGAATGCAAGAGGCACATGCTGACCAAGAAAAAAGTTGTGGGAATAGAATTCCTACACACAAACTAGGGCTCACTCAGTTGCAGCCCTTGCAATCAACTATTAAAGGTGCCACACGGTCAAAGTTATTCTCACTAGCACTGGGGAAATTCTAAGAACTAACAACAGTTTCCTTCTTTCTGTCTCTGGTACCTGTATGAGGAGAGGGTAAGCAATACCACAAACAGCTCAAGAGGACAAAGACAGTGTCAGGGCCAGTGTCCTTGTCTCAGCATGACAGCCCTTACTGGCCACAGCCCTGTGAGATATTGCTGAGCACATAATGATTCTGTATTGAAACACTAAACTAGCCATGCTCTGGACTGAACAGCCATTCTAACTCATTCCTTCATTAAATACTTCGCTATGCCTTGAGAATGAGAGGTTCTGTAGAAAATCACATTGTCCTATACCCCACTGGTAAACAATATCTTATATGTGTTAAACTGGTTTATAGTAGTCATCTGTTCTTTTCAAGCTGTGACAGGACTTTGAATTATTTGCTCTATCAGCAGCTGCTGTAGTAAATGCTACAGTTATGCTGTGCATGGCAGGCTTGCGGAAACACCCGTGACAATGAAGTGAGCAGAAAACTCATACATGATAGAATCCACTCAGCAGACTAGTTTTTGGGGATGTTGGGCTTCAACAAACAATCCTTTCTTCTCTGTCTATAGAGGAGCTGCTCTGGGGCCTACTTTGGCCATTAGTCTAAGGAAAGCCTTTGTTGAACATATAGCTGCTTCTCTCATTGAAAGAATAAATCACATTCTTATTCTGAGTATGTCTCCACTGCATTCATTGATGTGAATGTTGTTCCATGGCTGAAAAACTGGGTAAACAGCTTGTTCCCTGTGCTGGCTCAGTGCTGCTACATTACTAGCTGAGCAACCACATTTAAAGCCAGCTTGGATGTGCCTATAAGAGCAGCAGCCCTGACGTAGATCTGTACTGCAGACAGCATACTCCCTCTTTCAGGAATGTCTCATTCTTCAGGCTGCATTACCGGGATTTGAACCAACTTGTGATCCACTTTGCCTGAGAAGGAGGAGGGAGAATCCTACCTTTTTGATGATCTTATTGAAGCAAAACCCAATTTAGGCATGTTTCAGGAGTGGTTCTGAGTCTTTAGAGGGTTTTTGGGTTATGCACATAACATTTCAATTTCTCAAATACACGTATCAAAAGCTCATGGCCTGGATAGTGGATACCTTCCCTCTAATGTTTAAAATCCACAGTAATCCATGTTCCTAAGTGCTTCAATGTACAGCAATTCAATATTCAATCACCTTTACAATCATATGTCACTCTCCACACTTCAATTTGCTTCATCATTTACAGTTAACTTACTTTTTTTCCCATCATCGTATACTCAAAGAAAAAAGGACGATCCCGGTTTGGCAGTCCATAGAGACCTTTGCTGACAGCTTCTATACAGATGGCCATCCTTGGCTGAATAGATGGGGTCTTGCATGATACCTGAGCTTCAGTTATTCAAGATTAAGATTTCTATATGATAGAGTGAATCTGATGATCCGTCATCACCCTGGTGGAAAAGTCCTCATATCCAGGCAGGATGCTACAGCCTCATCTGAGCTTTTGAGTGACAACTAAGTATAACAACAAATATAGCACACATTAGTCTGTGGCACCTACAGACAGAATTCTCTATTTTGCAATTTAAACAGGTGTTTGTCACTGGAAAAAATAACATGTCCCTTTTACTTCACATTTCAGTTAGCACTTATCCATCAAGGCCTGTGCTACAGAGGAGGACCATGGATGAAGCGTAAGGGTAGCTGCTGATTAAACAGGGAAGCTCTTGGGAAGCACCCATTCTCAAGTGCTCTCACAATTTTAGCTCAGAGCCACAACAGGCACATACCTAAGTTCGGTTTTTAGTTGTTGTGTGCATTTGTGTACCCTGCACAGATGTAAAACTAATTTAAAAAAAAAAAAAA